>CM055355.1:27035167-27036636 GCA_029228515.1 Populus alba x Populus x berolinensis | reverse complement strand
GCTGGCGATGAGTCTGGACTGTTTATAGTCCTAGGCGTGACGAAAAAGACTGGGGGCCTAGGCAGGGGCAGCGATGCCAACAGTGGGAAAAATCGGCAGCGCGGAGATCCGCAGCTGGAGGCCCGTCGGGGAAAATCGGCAGCGCAGATTTGTTGACGAACACGGGCTGGACGCTGGGCTGTCTAGGCCAGGCAGGAAAATTCGTCAAGGGGACGCGCTGACGAAACAGGGGCTGTTCAGACACAGCAGGCAGTGTTGGAATCGGCAGCGCGGACGAACGAGGGGCTGTTCAGACAAATCGGCAACGTCGGAAAAATCGGCAGCGCGGATTTGTGCAGCTGGAGGCCCTATCAGCTGGCTGCCCGCAACGAGTCATTCAATTCTCTGCCCTATCAACATAACTCCCGATGTGTTGTTCGCTATCTTGGAAGAAGAGATCTCTTCCTCCCCGCGTCGGCCGGGTGCGATTACCCGGCGGCGTCGTTCAAATCACTGCCCTATCGGCCACAACTGCTGATGGGGGGATTAGAGGCCGGCCATGGTGGTGAGGGGAGGCCAAGACCGTGAAAGCAAGAGTTTTCCCGGGGCTCCTCCGGTGGCCGCGGCATGCGCGCTGCCGGTTTTCCCGCATCCCGCCAAGAAAACGTCATGCTTTCCACGTGAAATCAATCCAGTAAAATCAGCCATATTTTTGTGAGGCTGCCAGCCGAATTTGGGGTCATTCCGGGCCGGTTCCTATTTTTGCGTATTTCCTTGATTTTTAATGGTAGGAAAATAAAAAAAAATACTTCCCGACCTCGAAAAAATCTGGGAAAATTTATAAAGGTGGATTGGATTTTTGCCAACCTATGTGCAAAATTTCAGCTCAAAATACCAAGAAATGAATTTTTTAGAGGGGGGGTGACAGCTGGGACCTAGTAGTGTCTACCCCTGCCAGAGCTGCAATAACACTTATAGCTCTTTAGGGGGGTGCCCCCTGGCTGGCCATGGGGCGCGCTGGCTGGCGCCCATAGGCCTGCCGCGGGGGATTTGTGGGCTGCTGCTATGCTCGGACTAACGTGGGGGGCCTCATGGCCCGAAGTAACGCCGCCATCGATGACCCGTTTTCCGGCCGGCGACGACCCGATTCCGGCCACCGTCCCTGTGACCCGCTCCAAGCCGTTGGGCGCGTTGGGGCTGCTTACTCGCGGCTGCGGGCGCGCACGCACTCTGATTTGCCAGCGCTCGTGCCAACCAATAGGCAGCCCCAACGCGCCCAACGGCTTGGCGCGACGTCACGATTCCGGCCACCGTCCCTGTGACCCGCTCCAAGCCGTTGGGCGCGTTGGGGCTGCTTATCCGCGGCTGCGGGCGCGCACGCACTCTGATTTGCCAGCGCTCGTGCCAACCAATAGGCAGCCCCAACGCGCCCAACGGCTTGGCGCGACGTCACGATTCCGGCCACCGTCCCTGTGACCCGCTCCAAGCCG
>CM055355.1:27022667-27025167 GCA_029228515.1 Populus alba x Populus x berolinensis | reverse complement strand
GCTGGCTTGCTGTCGTGCCCGCGGGGGGGCTGCCTTCGGGCCCGGGGCAGCGGCAGCGATGCCAGCAGTGGGAAAAATCGGCAGCGCGGACAGCCCCCGCTGGCTTGCTGTCGTGCCCGCGGGGGGGCTGCCTTCGGGCCCGGGGCAGCGGCAGCGATGCCAGCAGTGGGAAAAATCGGCAGCGCGGACAGCCCCCGCTGGCTTGCTGTCGTGCCCGCGGGGGGGCTGCCTTCGGGCCCGGGGCAGCGGCAGCGATGCCAGCAGTGGGAAAAATCGGCAGCGCGGACAGCCCCCGCTGGCTTGCTGTCGTGCCCGCGGGGGGGCTGCCTTCGGGCCCGGGGCAGCGGCAGCGATGCCAGCAGTGGGAAAAATCGGCAGCGCGGACAGCCCCCGCTGGCTTGCTGTCGTGCCCGCGGGGGGGCTGCCTTCGGGCGGGGGCAGCGGCAGCGATGCCAGCAGTGGGAAAAATCGGCAGCGCGGACAGCCCCCGCTGGCTTGCTGTCGTGCCCGCGGGGGGGCTGCCTTCGGGCCCGGGGCAGCGGCAGCGATGCCAGCAGTGGGAAAAATCGGCAGCGCGGACAGCCCCCGCTGGCTTGCTGTCGTGCCCGCGGGGGGGCTGCCTTCGGGCCCGGGGCAGCGGCAGCGATGCCAGCAGTGGGAAAAATCGGCAGCGCGGACAGCCCCCGCTGGCTTGCTGTCGTGCCCGCGGGGGGGCTGCCTTCGGGCCCGGGGCAGCGGCAGCGATGCCAGCAGTGGGAAAAATCGGCAGCGCGGACAGCCCCCGCTGGCTTGCTGTCGTGCCCGCGGGGGGGCTGCCTTCGGGCCCGGGGCAGCGGCAGCGATGCCAGCAGTGGGAAAAATCGGCAGCGCGGACAGCCCCCGCTGGCTTGCTGTCGTGCCCGCGGGGGGGCTGCCTTCGGGCCCGGGGCAGCGGCAGCGATGCCAGCAGTGGGAAAAATCGGCAGCGCGGACAGCCCCCGCTGGCTTGCTGTCGTGCCCGCGGGGGGGCTGCCTTCGGGCCCGGGGCAGCGGCAGCGATGCCAGCAGTGGGAAAAATCGGCAGCGCGGACAGCCCCGCTGGCTTGCTGTCGTGCCCGCGGGGGGGCTGCCTTCGGGCCCGGGGCAGCGGCAGCGATGCCAGCAGTGGGAAAAATCGGCAGCGCGGACAGCCCCCGCTGGCTTGCTGTCGTGCCCGCGGGGGGGCTGCCTTCGGGCCCGGGGCAGCGGCAGCGATGCCAGCAGTGGGAAAAATCGGCAGCGCGGACAGCCCCCGCTGGCTTGCTGTCTTGCCGCGCGGGGGGGCTGCCTTCGGGCCCGGGGCCCCTGCGCTCTTGCCTGCCCCCCGCGCGGGAGAGGCTAGGCGCTGCTGGGGCCAGCCCGACGTCGCTGGCCGCGCATGCGCGCTGCCGGTTTTCTCGCATCCCGCCAAGAAAACGTCGTGCTTTCCACATGAAACCAATCCAGTAAAATCAGCCATATTTTTGTGAGGCTGCCAGCCGAATTTGGGGTCATTCCGGGCCGGTTCCTATTTTTGCGTATTTCCTTGATTTTTAATGGTAGGAAAATAAAAAAAAATACTTCCCGACCTCGAAAAAATCTGGGAAAATTTATAAAGTTGGATTGGATTTTTGCCAACATATGTGCAAAATTTCAGCTCAAAATACCAAGAAATGAATTTTTTAGAGGGGGGGTGACAGCTGGGACCTAGTAGTG
The DNA here is from genome assembly GCA_029228515.1 of Populus alba x Populus x berolinensis. Taxonomy (NCBI): domain Eukaryota; kingdom Viridiplantae; phylum Streptophyta; class Magnoliopsida; order Malpighiales; family Salicaceae; genus Populus; species Populus alba x Populus x berolinensis. The sequence goes on along the minus strand of CM055355.1, from coordinate 27,023,454 downwards.
TCTACCCCTGCCAGAGCTGCAATAACACTTATAGCTCTTTAGGGGGGTGCCCCCTGGCTGGCCATGGGGCGCGCTGGCTGGCGCCCATAGGCCTGCCGCGGGGGATTTGTGGGCTGCTGCTATGCTCGGACTAACGTGGGGGGCCTCATGGCCCGAAGTAACGCCGCCATCGATGACCCGTTTTCCGGCCGGCGACGACCCGATTCCGGCCACCGTCCCTGTGACCCGCTCCAAGCCGTTGGGCGCGTTGGGGCTGCTTATCCGCGGCTGCGGGCGCGCACGCACTCTGATTTGCCAGCGCTCGTGCCAACCAATAGGCAGCCCCAACGCGCCCAACGGCTTGGCGCGACGTCACGATTCCGGCCACCGTCCCTGTGACCCGCTCCAAGCCGTTGGGCGCGTTGGGGCTGCTTATCCGCGGCTGCGGGCGCGCACGCACTCTGATTTGCCAGCGCTCGTGCCAACCAATAGGCAGCCCCAACGCGCCCAACGGCTTGGCGCGACGTCACGATTCCGGCCACCGTCCCTGTGACCCGCTCCAAGCCGTTGGGCGCGTTGGGGCTGCTTATCCGCGGCTGCGGGCGCGCACGCACTCTGATTTGCCAGCGCTCGTGCCAACCAATAGGCAGCCCCAACGCGCCCAACGGCTTGGCGCGACGTCACGATTCCGGCCACCGTCCCCGGGACCCGCTCCAAGCCGTTGGGCGCGTTGGGGCTGCTTATCCGCGGCGTGGGCGTGGGGCCTTAACAAGCCGCGCTCGTTCCAAGGTGCTGGCAGCTGACGCGC
>CM055355.1:26973163-26998751 GCA_029228515.1 Populus alba x Populus x berolinensis | reverse complement strand
TTTTTAAGAAAAGTAAATAGGATCTCTTTTTCTCATACTTGAAAGATAGTTTAAATGTTTTCAAATTATGACAATAATTTTATAACAAAAATAAGTAGTATCTCTATTTCTGTTAGTTGAATGATAGTTTCAAAGTTTTGAAATTTAAAAAAAAATAATTTAGAAAAGTAAGTAGGATCTTTGTTGCTGGTAGATGAAAGATAGTTTAAATGTTTTAATATGATGAAAATATTTTTTTTTACTAAAATAAGTAGGATCTCTGCTTCTGATAGTTGGATTGATAGTTTAAATGTTTTGAAATTTTCAAAATAATTTTTTAAGAAAAGTAAATAGGATCTCTGTTTCTCATACTTGAAAGATAGTTTAAATGTTTTCAAATTATGACAATAATTTTATAACAAAAATAAGTAGGATCTCTATTTCTGATAGTTGAATGATAGTTTCAAAGTTTTGAAATTTTAAAAAAAAAAATTTAGAAAAGTAAGTAGGATCTTTGTTGCTGAGATGAAAGATAGTTTAAATGTTTTAATATGATGAAAATATTTTTTTTACTAAAATAAGTAGGATCTCTGCTTCTGATAGTTGGTTGATAGTTTAAATGTTTTGAAATTTTCAAAATAATTTTTTAAGAAAAGCAAATAGGATCTCTTTTTCTCATACTTGAAAGATAGTTTAAATGTTTTCAAATTATGACAATAATTTTATAACAAAAATAAGTAGGATCTCTATTTTGATAGTTGAATGATAGTTTCAATGTTTTGAAATTTTAAAAATAATAATTTAGAAAAGTAAGTAGGATCTTGTTGCTGATAGATGAAAGATAGTTTAAATGTTTTAATATGATGAAAATATTTTTTTTACTAAAATAAGTAGGATCTCTGCTTCTGATAGTTGGTTGATAGTTTAAATGTTTTGAAATTTTCAAAATAATTTTTTAAGAAAAGCAAATAGGATCTCTTTTTCTCATACTTGAAAGATAGTTTAAATGTTTTCAAATTATGACAATAATTTTATAACAAAAATAAGTAGGATCTCTATTTCTGATAGTTGAATGATAGTTTCAATGTTTTGAAATTTAAAAAAATAATAATTTAGAAAAGTAAGTAGGATCTTTGTTGCTGATAGATGAAAGATAGTTTAAATGTTTTAATATGATGAAAATAATTTTTTTACTAAAATAAGTAGGATCTCTGCTTCTGATAGTTGATTGATAGTTTAAATGTTTTGAAATTTTCAAAATAATTTTTTAAGAAAAGTAAATAGGATCTCTTTTTCTCATACTTGAAAGATAGTTTAAATGTTTTCAAATTATGACAATAATTTGTTTTACAAAAATAAGTAGGATCTCTGCTTCTGATAGTTGTTGATAGTTTAAATGTTTTGAAATTTCAAAATAATTTTTTAAGAAAAGTAAATAGGATCTCTGTTTCTCATACTTGAAAGATAGTTTAAATGTTTTCAAATTATGACAATAATTTTATAACAAAAATAAGTAGGATCTCTATTTCTGTTAGTTGAATGATAGTTTCAAAGTTTTGAAATTTAAAAAAAAAAAAATTTAGAAAAGTAAGTAGGATCTTTGTTGCTGGTAGATGAAAGATAGTTTAAATGTTTTAATATGATGAAAATATTTTTTTTACTAAAATAAGTAGGATCTCTGCTTCTGATAGTTGGTTGATAGTTTAAATGTTTTGAAATTTTCAAAATAATTTTTTAAGAAAAGCAAATAGGATCTCTGTTTCTCATACTTGAAAGATAGTTTAAATGTTTTCAAATTATGACAATAATTTTATAACAAAAATAAGTAGGATCTCTACTTCTGATAGTTGAATGATAGTTTAAATGTTTTGAAATTTAAAAAAAAAAAATTTAGAAAAGTAAGTAGGATCTTTTTTCTGATAGATGAAAGATAGTTTAAATGTTTTAAATTATGAAAATAATTTTTTTACAAAAATAAGTAGGATCTCTGCTTCTGATAGTTGGTTGATAGTTTAAATGTTTTGAAATTTTCAAAATAATTTTTTAAGAAAAGTAAATAGGATCTCTGTTTCTCATACTTGAAAGCGAGTTTTAAATGTTTTCAAATTTTATGACAATCATTCTATAACAAACTACGTAGGATCTGATTTCTGATAGGTTGAATGATAGATTCAACGTATTGAAATTTTAACACACAAAAACAATTTAGAAAAACGTCAGTAGGGTAACTTTGTTATGCTGGTAGAAGAAAGCTAGTTTAAAAATGTTTTTTTAATATGATGAAAACTATTTTTTTTACTACAATAAGTGTAGTGTCGCTATGCATTTTGATAGTTGGTTGATAGGTGTTTAAAGATCTTTGAAATTTTTCGCGCAAAATTAAGATTTCTTTGAGAAAAGTAAATACGGGATCTCGCTATTTCTCCTACTTGAAAGATAGTTTAAATGTTTTCAAATTATGACAATAATTTTATAACAAAAATAAGTAGGATCTCTATTTCTGATAGTTGAATGATAGTTTCAAAGTTTTGAAATTTAAAAAAAAAATTTAGAAAAGTAAGTAGGATCTTTGTTGCTGGTAGATGAAAGATAGTTTAAATGTTTTAAAATGATGAAACTCATTTGTTTACTAAACTAAGTAGGATCTCTGCTTCTGATAAGATTGATTGATAGTTTAAATGTTTTGAAATTTTCAAAAATAATTTTTTAAGAAAAGTAAATAGGATCTCTTGTTGCTCATACTTGAAAGATAGTTAAAATGTTTTCAAATTATGACAAAAAATTTGTAACAAAAAATAAGTAGGATCTCTTTTTTATTTTACCTTCTGATAGTTGAATGATTGTTTTAATGTTTTTAAATTTTTTAAAAAACTAATTAGAACACAGTATGTAGGATCTCGGTTGCTGATAGATGAACGATAGTGTAAACAAGTTTTAAAATTATGGAAATATTTTTTTAGTTAAAATAAGTAGGATCACTGCTATCTGATAGTTGATTGATAGATTCAATGTTTTAAAATTTCCAACATAAATTTTTTAAGAAAAAGGTAATTGGATCTCTGTTTACTTCATACTTGAAAGATAGTTTAAATGTTTTCAAATTATGACAAATAAATTTGTATAACAAAAATAAGTAGGATCTTTACTTGTGAGTCGATGAATGATAGTATTCAAAGTTTTCAAATTTTAAAAAAACTAAATTCGAAAAGTAAGTAGGATCTTAGTAGCTGATAGGATGAAAGATAGTATAAATGATTTTAATATGATGAAATAATTTTTTGTTACTAAAATACGTAGGATTCTCTGCTTCTGGCAGTAGTTGAGAATGATAGTTTTAAAGTTGTTGAAATTTTCAAAATAATTTTTTACGAAAAGTAACTCGGATTTCTTTTTCTCATACTTGAAAGAGAGTTTACAATGTTTCAAATTTATGACAATAATTTTAAACCAAAAATAAGTAGGATCTCAATTTCCTGATCTCGTGAATGATAGTTTCAAAGTTTTGAAATTATTAAAAAAAATCATTTAGAAAAGTAAGTAGGATCCTTTGTTGCTGGTAGATGAAAGAATAGTTTAAATGTTATAATATGATGAAAATAATTTTTTTCCTAAACTAAGTAGGGCTCCTCTTGCTGTTTGATAGTTGATTGAAAGTTTAAATCTTTGAAATTGTTTCACAAATAAATTAATTTAGCACGAGGAAGTAGGAACTCTATTTCTCTACTTGACAAGATAGTCTTAAATGTTTTTTAAAAATTTCTGACAAAAAATTATATACCAAAAAATAAGTATGGATCTCATGCTTTCTGGATAGTTGATTGGATAGTTTAAATGTTTTGAAATTTTCCAACTAATTTTATAAGAAAAAAGTAAATAGGATCACTTGTTTCTCAGTACTTGAAAAGATTAGTTTAAAATATTTCAAATTCTGACAATAATTTTATAACTCAAAACTAAGTAGGATTCTCTACATTCTGATCGTTGAATGCTAGTTAAAATGTTTCTAAAATTTATTAAAAACATAATTTAGAAAATTTTGTAGGCATCTCGGTTGCTGACTAGATGACCGCTAGTTTAAATGTTTTAAAATTTGGAAATAATTTTTTTTAGTAAAATAAGTAGTATTTCTGACTTCTGATCGTTGAATGAATAGTTTAAATGTTTGTTAAAATTTTAATCATAATTATTTAAGAAAAGTAACTAGGATCTCTGTAACTCAAACCTTGAAAGCTAGTTTAAAAGTTATCAAATTATGTCAATAATTGTTATAACAAATAAAAAGTAGGATCTCTATTTGGCTGCTCGTTGAATGATCGTATCAATGATTTCAAATTTAAAAAAAACATACTTTAGAACCGTAAGTAGGGATCTTTGTTGCTGTTAGATGAAAGATAGTTTAAATGTTTTAATATGATGAAAATAATTTTTTTACTAAAATAAGTAGCGATCTCTGCTTCTGATAGTTGGTTGATAGTTTAAATGTTTTGAAATTTTCAAAATAAATTTTTAAGAAAAGTAAATAGGATCTCTTTTTCTCATACTTGAAAGATAGTTTAAATGTTTTAAATTATGAAAATAATTTTTTACAAAAATAAGTAGGATCTCTGCTTCGCATAGTTGATTGGATAGTTTAAATGTTTTGAAATTTTCAACATACTTTTTTAAAGAACGTAAATAGGAATTCTATTTCTCATTACTTGAACGAGAGTTTAAATGTTTTCCCATTATGACAAAAATTTTTATAAACAAAATTAAGTAGGTATCTCAATTACTGTATAGTTAGAATGATAGTTTCAAAGTTTTGAAATTTTAAAAAACAAATTTAGAAACGTAAGTAGGATCTTTGTTGCCTGGTAGATGAAAGATAGTTTAAAAGTTTTAATATGATGAAACATTTTTTTTACTAAAATAAGTAGGATCTCTGCTTCTGATAGTTGATTGATAGTTTAAATCTTTTTGAATTTTCAACCATAATATTTAACGAAAAGTAAATAGGGATCTCTTATTTCTCATTACTTGAAAGCTCAGTTTACATGTTTTAAAAATTATGATAACATAATTTAATTACAAAATTAAGTATAGGATCTCGGTGCTTCTGATAGTTTGATTGTTAGTTTAAATGTTTTGAAATTTTCAAAATATTTTTTACGAAAAGTAACTAGGGATCTCTGTTTCACATACTTGAAAGATATTTTAAATATTTTCAAACTTATGACAATTAAATTTTATAACAAAAAAAACGTAGGCTCTCTACTTCTGATAGTTGCATGCTAGTTTCAAATGTTTTTAAATTTTTTAAAAAAAATCATTTAGAAAAGTATGTAGGGATCTCGGGTGCCTTGATCGATGAAAGATAGTTATAATGTTATTAATATTTTGGAAATAATTATTTTACGAAAAACTAAGTAGGATCTCTGGCTACTGTTAGTTAGGATGATAGTATTAATATGTCTTTAACATTTTCAAAACCCTAATTTTTTAAGAAAAGTAAAATAGGATCTCTGTTTCTCAAACAGCAAGATAGGTTTTTAAATGTTTTCAATTTATGGCCCATACTTTTCTAACAACAATAAGTAGGATCTTTATTTGTGATCGTGGCATGAAAGTTTCAACGTTTTAAAATTTTAAAAACACAAAAAATATTTAGAAAAAGTAAGTAGGATCTCTTAGTTGCTGATAGATGAAAGATAGTTTAATTGTTTTTTAATATGATGAAATAATTTTTTTTACTTAAAATAAGTAGGATCTCTGCTTCCTGATAGTTGCTTGATAGTTTAACTGTTTTGAAATTTTCCAAATAATTTTTTAACGAAAGTAAATAGGATTTCTATTTCTCATACTTGAAAGAGAGTTTAAATGTTTTCACACTAATGACAATAATTTTATAACAAAAATACGTAGGATCTCTATTTCTGATAGTTGAATGAACGTTTCTCAATTTTTCGAAATTTAAAAAAAAAAATTTAGAAAAGTAAGTAGGACTCTTTGTTGCAGGTAGATGAAAGATAGTTTACAAGATTTTAATATGATTGAAAATATTTTTTTTACTAAACTAGACGGGTCTCTGCAAATCTGCTAGGTTGATTGAAGGTTTAAATCTTTTGAACTTTTCATAATATTTCTTAAGAAAAAAGTACATAGGATCTCTAATTCTCCTCTTGCCACGATAGTTTAAATGTGTCTAAAATTATGAACATAAGTTTATTTCCCCAAAACATACGTAGGATCTCTGCTTCTGATAGTTGTTTGATAGTTTAAATGGTTATTGAAATTATTCAAAATAATTTTTTTAAGAAAAAGTAAATAGGATCTCTGTTTCTCATACTTGGAAAATAGTTTTACTATTTTCAAATTATGGCAATAATTTTTTATAACAAAAATAAGTAGGATCTCTACTTCTGATCGTTGAATGATAGTTTTTAATGATTTTTTAAATTTTTAAATACATCAATTTAGAACAAGAAAGTAGGCGAACTGGTTGCTGATCGAAGAAAGATCGTTTAAATGTTTTAATATTTTGAACTAATTTTTTTTAGTAAAATAAGTAGGATCTCTAGTCTTCTGATAGTTGAATGGCTAGTTTAAGATGTTTTGAAACTTTCAACCTAATTTTTTAAGAAAAGTAAATAGGATCTCTCTGTTTCTCAAAACTTGCAAGATAGTTAAAATGTTTTCAAAATATGACAATAAATTTATAACAAAAATAAGTAGGATCTCTACTTTGTGATAGGTGAATGATAGTTTCAATGTATCAAATTTAAAAACAAAAAAATAATTTAGAAAAGTAAGTTAGGATCTTTGTTGCTGTTAGATGAAAGGTATTTTAAATGTTTTCTATGATGAAAATCAATTTTTTTTACCTAAACAAAAGTAGGATCTAGCTTCTGATAGTTGATTGATAGTTTAACTGTTTTGACAATTTTCAAACTCAAATTTTTACGGAAAAGTAAATAGGATCTCTTTTTCTCATACTTGAAAGAGAGTTTAAATGTGTACAAATTATGACAATAATTTTATAACAAAAATAAGTAGGATCTCTATTTCTGATCGTTGGCATGATAGTTTCAAAGTTTTGAAATTTTAAAAAAAAAAAAATATAGAAAAAGTAGGGTAGGTGAAATCTTTGTTGCTCATAGATGAAAAGATAAGCTTTTAAAATGTTTTTATATGATGACAATAATTTTTTTACGAACAAATAAGTAGGGTTCTCTGCTTCTCGTATAGTTTGGTTGATAGTTTTAATTGTTTTGAAATTTTCAAACAATTTTTAAGAAACGTGAATAGGATCTCTTTGTTTGCCTCATACTTAGCGAAAATAATAGTCTTCTAAGAATGTTGTTTAAATGATGAAAAATCTAGTGTGTTTTCAACAAAAATAAGTTGGATTGCTCTGCTTCCTGAATTAAGTGATTGATAGTTTAAATCGTTTTGAAAAATTTTTCAACAATAATTTTTAAAGAAAAGTAAATCGGATCTCTGTTTCCTCATACTTGAAAGATAGTTTAAATATTTTTCAAATTTATGAGAACAATAATATATATAACCACAATAAGTAGGATCACGATCTTCTCGATAGTTGAATGATAGTTTCAAATGTTTTGAAACTTTTTTAAAAAAAAATAAATTTAGAGAAAGTAAGTAGGATCGTTTGTCGCTGGTAGATGAAAGATAGTTTAAATGTTTCTTAATCTTCACTAGGAAATAATATTTTTTACTAAAAATAAGTAAGGATCTCATGCGTTCTGATAGTATGGTTGATAGACTGTAAATGTTTTGAAATTTTAAATAATAATTTTTTAAGAAAAGCAAATAGGATCTCTGTTTCTCATACTTGAAAGATAGATTTAATTATTTTCAAATTATGACCATAATTTTATAACAAAAATAAGTTAGGATCTCTATTTCTGATAGTTGAATGATAGTTTCAATGTTTTGAAATTTAAAAAAAAAATCAATTATTAGAAAAGTAAGTAGGATCTTTGTTGCTGCTAGATAAGATAAAGATTAGTTTCAAAGTTTTTTTAAATAGATAAAAATATTATTTTTTACTAAAATAAACGTAGGGTCTCTGGCATCTGAATCTGTTTGATAGTTTATAATGTTTTGAAATTTTACAAAATAATTTAGTGAAGAAACGCAAATAGGATCTCTGTTTCTCATACTTGAAAGATAGTTTAAATGTTATTCAAATTATGAACAAGATGACATTTAATAACAAAAATAAGTAGTATCAACTATTTTTTGATAGTTCAATGATAGTATTCAATGTTTTCAAATTTAAAAAAAAAAATCTATGTATAAAAGTAAGTAGGATCTTTTGTTGCTGATAGATGAAAGATAGTTTTAAATGGTTTAATATGATGAAAATATTTTTTTTTAACAAAAAATAGGTAGGAATCTCTGCTTCTGATAGTTTGGTTGATAGTTTAAATGTTATGAAATTTTCAAAATGAATTTTTTTAAGAAACAGTAAAATAGGATCTCTTTGCTTCTCATACATGAAAGATAGGTTTAAATATATTTCAAAATATGACAAATAAATTTTATAACAAACAATACGTAGTATCTCCTATTTCTGTATCTAGTTGAATTGATAGTTTCAAAGTATTATGAAATTTAAAAAAAAAAACACTTTAGAAAAGTATGTAGGATCTTTGTTTGCTGGGTAGATCTGAAAGATAGTTTAAATGTTTTAATATGATGAAATATTAAGTGTTTTTACTAAAATATGAAGGATTCTCCTGCTTCTGATAGTTGATTGGATAGTTATAAATGTTTTGTGACAATTTTCTAAAATAAATTTTTTAAGAAAAGAGAAAATTAGGCATCTCTGTTTCTCATACTAAAAGAAAAGTTAAAAATGTATTTAATATGATGAAAAATATTTATTTTACTAAAATAAGAATATCTGCGCTGAATTGGTTGATAGTTCTAAAATGGTTTGATGAAATTGTCAGAAAAATTTTTTAATGAAAAAGGATGAAATAGGAGATCATCTATTTCCAGACTTGGAAAGAGAGAGTTTTAAACTATTTTCAAATTAGGACAATAATGTTTATAAACAAAAAATAAGGTGAGTACTTCTCTATTTCTTGATAGTTGAAGTTGATAGTTTAAATGTTTTGAAAATGTAAAAAAAAAAAAATTCTAGAAAAGTAAGTTAGGATCTGTTGTTGCTGGTAAAGTGAAAAAGAACAATAGTATTAAAATTGTTTATAATATGATGAAAAAAATATTTTTGTTTACTATAAATAAAGTTAGGTATCTCTAGCTTCTGATATGTTGGTTGATAGGTTTCTTCACATGTTTCTGGAAAATTTCTTCAAAATAATTTTTTAAGAAATGAAGCAAATAGCGATCTACTTTTTCGTCATTACCTTGAAAGAACTAGTTTTAATGTTATCAAATTATGACATTAATGTATCTATAACACAAGAAAAAGTAGTATAAACTCTATTTCTGATAGCTTGAATTATAGTTTCCAAATGTTATGAAATTTTAAAAAAAAAAAAATTAGAAAAGTAAGTAAGGATCGTTTGTTGCTGATAGATGAAAATGATAGTTTAAAATGTTTTTAATATCATGAAAATAATATTTTTTACACTAAAAATAAGTAGGATCTCTGCCTTCTGAGATAGTTGGTGGCTATGATAGTCTTTAAAGAATGTTATTGAAATTTTCAAAATGTAATTTTTTTAGAAAAGGAGAGAACAAATAGGATCTCTATTGTCTCATACATTGAAAGAGAGTTTATGTAATGTTTTGCCAAATTATGACAACTCACCACTACAATCTTATAACAAAAATAAGTAACGGATCTCTTATATGCTGATAGTTGAAAGATAGGTTTCAAAGTTTTTGAAATTTAAAAAAAAAATCTTTTAGAAAAGGAAGTAGGCTCCTATGTTGTGGTAGATGAAAGATAGTTTAACTGTTGTTACTATGATGATAATATTTTTTATAACTAAAATAAAGATATGCTCTCTGCTTCTGATAGTTGGTTGATAGTTTCAAATGTGTTTTGAAAATTTAAAAAAATATTTTAATTTAGAAACAGTAAAGTAGGACTCTCTTGTTTCTCATACGATGAAACATAGTTTACAAATGGCTTTTAATATCTGATGACAATATTTTATCTATTCTTATCTAAAATAAGTCAGGATCTCTGACTTCTGAAAGTTCTCGGTTGACTCTCAGTTTATAAATCTGCTTTTGAAATTTATCTTCACAAAATAATTTTTTAAGAGAAAGTAAATAGGATCTCTGTTTATCTCTCATACTTGAAAGAATAGGTTTATAAATGTTTTCGAAATTAACATGAGAGCAATAATTTTATACCAAAAATAAGTAGGATCTCTCTATCCTTCTGATAGTTTGATATGATAGTTCTTCAAGATGTTCTTGAAATTTGAAAAAAAACATGAATTTAAAAAAGTATGTAGGAATTCTTTGGTTGCTGATAGATGAAAGCATAGTTTAAATGTTTTAATAAGATTAAAAATTAATTTTTTTTCTACTAAGAATAAGTAGGTATCCTCTGGCTTCTGATTAGTTGGTAGACTTTAAGGGGTTTTTAAATGATTATGTAAACAATATTCAAAATACTATTTGTAAAGAAACGCAAATAGGGATCTCTGTTATCTCATACCTTGAAAGATAGTTTTTAAAAAATGTTTTCAAATTATGACCAATAATTTTATAACAAAAATAAGTACGTGTCTCATAATTTCTTTAGTCAGTTGAATGATAAATTTCAAAGTTTCGATATTAAAAAAAAAAATAATTTAGAAAAGTAAGTAGGATCTTTGTTGCTGGTAGATGAAAGATAGTTTAAATGTTTTAATATGAATGAAAATTATTTTTTTACTAAAATAAAGTCTAGGATCTCTGCTTCCGGATAGTTGTCTGATTATTTAAATGTTTTGAAATTTTCAAAATACATCTTATTTAAGAAAAAGCTAATCAGTATCTCTTTTTTCTCATCCTAGAAAGAGAGTTTAAATGTTTTCATATACTGAAAATAATTTTATAACAAAAATAAATAGATATCTCTCATTTTTGATAGTTATCAATTGATATAATTCAATGTTTTCAAAATTTAAAAAAAATCACTTTAGAAAACATATGTAGGATCTTATGCTGCTGATAGATGAAAGATAGTTTAAATGATTTAATATGATGAAAATAATTTTTTTTTACAAAAATAAGTAGGGATCTCTGCTTCCTGATGAGTTGGTTGAATAGTATTTAAATTGTTTTGAAATTTTCAAAATAATTTTTAAGAAAAGAAAAAGGATCTCTTGTTGCTCATACTTGAAAAGAAAAGTTTTAACATGTTTAAATATTATGATAATAAATTTGTTTACAAAAATATGTAGGATCTCTGAGCTTCATAGCTAGTTAGATTGACTAGTTTACGAAGTGTTTTGAATATTACCAATATAATTTATATAAGAAAAGCAAATAGGATCTCTTTTCTCTCATACTTTAGAAGATAGTTTAAATGTTTTCAAATTATGACTAATAATTTTATTAACAAAAACATAAAGTCTAGTATTCCTTCTATTTTTCTGATAGTTGAATGATAGAGTTTCCAAAGTTTTGTAAATTTTAAAAAAAAAATTTAGAAAAGTAAGTAGAAGATCTTTTGTTGCTGGTAGTTGAAAGATTGTTTTAAAATTTATTCAATATGATGAAAATATTTTTTTTACTAAAATAAGTAGGATCTCTGCTTCTGATATTAGGTTCTTAATAGTTTGAAAATGTTTTGAATTTATCAAAATAATTTTGTTAAGAAAAGCAGAATAGGATCTTTTACCTTCTGTTTCTCATACTTGAAAGATAGTTTTTAATGTTTTCTAAATATATGACAATAATTTTATAACAAAATAAGTAGTATCATCTTATTATCATGTATTAGTTGAATGATAGTTTCACAGTTTTGAAATTTGAAAAAAAAATCATTTAGAAAAGTAAAGTGTAGGAATCTATGTGTTGCTGGTAGGATGTAAATGAATTAGTTTTCAAATGTTTTTTAAAATATGATGGAAAATATTTTTTCTTACTTAAAATAAGTAGGATCCTTCTGCCTTCTGAATAGTTGGTTAGATCAGTTTTAATATGTTTTGAAATTTTTTTCAAAAATAATTTTTTTTAGTAAGGGAAAAGCAAATAGCGATCTCTTATTTCTCATACTTGAAAGATAGTTTTTATGTTTTCAAATTCAATGACAATAATTTTATAACAAAAAGTATGGTAGGATCTCTACCTGTCTCTTGATGTGTTGACAATGTTAGTTTCAATGTTTTGAATATTGTAAAAAAAAATATATAACTTTAGACAAGTAAGTGAGATCTTGGTTGACTGATAGACTGAAATAGATAGTTTAAGTAATTTCAATATGATTGAAAATCTTAATTTTTTTTACTAAATAAGTAGGATCTCTGCTTCTGATAGGTTGATTGATAGTTTTTAAATGTTGTTGAAATTTTCAAAATATATTTATTAAGAAAAGGAAAATAGGATCTCTATTTCTCATACTTGAAAGATAGATAAATGTTTTCAAATTATGACAATAATTTGTATAACAAAAATAAGTAGGATCTCTATTTTTGATAAGTTGAATGATAGTTTCCATGTTTCTCAAAATTAAAAAAAAAAAATCTTTTAGAAAAGTAAAAGTAGGATCTTTGTTGCTTGAATAGATATGAAAGATCAGTTTAAATGGTTTTAATATGAATGAAAATAATTTTTTTTACTAAAAATATGTAGCGGATCTCTGCTTCTGATAGTATGTTCAAAGTTTATTTTAAAATGCTTTTGAAACTTTTCAAAATATATTTTTTAAGAAAAGCAAATAGGATCGCTGTTTCTCATACTTGAAAGATAGTTTAAAGTGTTTATTTCAAATTATTGACAATAAATTTTATAACAAAAATAAGTAGGATCTCTAATTATCTGATAGTTGGAATGGATAGTTTTCAAATGTTTTGAAAATTTAAAAAAAAAAAAAAAAGTTTAGAAAAGTAATTAGGATCATTGTTGCTGCTAGATGAAAGATTGTTGAAATGAATTTAATGATGATGAAAAATATTTTTTTTACTAAAAGAAGTATTGGAGGGGGGGGGGGGGCGGGGGCGGGGGTGCAGGGGGGGGTGGGGTGGGGGGGGGGGGGGGGGGGGGGTGGAGGGGTGGTGTGGTGGGGGGGGAGGGGGGTCGGGGGCTGGGGTGGAAAGGGGGGGGGTGGGAGGGGCGGGGGGTGGGGGGGGGGTGGGGGAGAGGGGGGGGGGGGGATCTCCTGCCTTCTGTTTAGTTGGTTGATAGGTTTATAAAGTTTTGAAATTTTCAAAATAATTTTTTAAGAACAGCAAATAGGATCTCTTTTATCTCATACTATGAAAAGATTACACAGATTTAAATGGATTTTCAACTTTATGACAATAATTTTTTATAACAAAAATAAAAGTAGTATCTCTATTTCTGATAGTTGAATGAGACATGTAGTTTCAATGTTTTCAAATTTAAAAAAAAATAATTTAGAAAAGATAAGTAGTGAGTCGTTGTCTTTGCTGATAGATGAAAAGAGGATAGTTTATAATGTTTTAATATGATGAAAACAATTTTTTTACCTAAAATAAGTAGGATCTATCTGCTTCTGATAGTTGTTTGATAGTTTAATATGTGTTTGAAATTTTTCAAAATAATTTTTTAAGAAAAGCAAATAGGATCTCTTTTTCTCATACTTGAAAGATAGTTTAAATAGTTTTCAAATTATGACATATAAATTGTTTACAAAACATAAGTAGGATCTCTGCTTTGATAGTTTCAATGTTTTGAAATCTTTCAAAATAATTTTCTTAAGAAAAGTAAATCAGGATCTCTCTATTATCATACTTGAAAGATAGTTTAAATGTTTTAAAATTATGACAATAATTTTATAACAAAAATAAGTAGGATCTCTATTTCTGATAGTTGAATGATAGTTTCAAACAGTTTTGAAATTTACAAAAAAAAAAAAATTCTAAAAACAGTAAGTAGGATCATTGGTGCTCGTAGACTGACAGATAGGTTTAAAATGTTTTAATATGATTAAAACTATTTCTTTTTTACTAAAATAAGTAGGATCTCTGCTTCTGAATAGTTGGTTGATCAGTTTAAATGTTTTGATAATTTATCAAAATAAATTTTTAAGAAAAGCATAATAGGAGTCTCTGTTTCTCCATACTTGAAAGATAGTTTAAATGCGTTTCTTCAAATTATGATCCAATTAAATTTTATAACAAAAATACGTAGGATCTCCATTTCTTTGATATGTTGAATGACTAGTTTCAAATGTATTTGAAATTTAAATAAAAAAAAAATTTAGAAAAGTAATGTAGTGGATCTTATGTTTAGCTGCGTAGATGAAACGCGATAGGTTTAAAATCTGTTTTAATATGATGAAAAATAATTTTTTTACTAAATAAGATAAGGATCTCTGCTTCTGATAGTTTGGTTGATAAGTTTTAAAAATGGTGTTGAAAATTTTTCACAAATAATTTTTTAAGAAAAAGCAAAATAGGATCTCTGTTTCTCATACCTTGAAAGATATCGTTCTTATAATATTTAACAAGATTATGACAATAATATTTTATAACATCAAAATATATTAGGATCTCATCAATTTCTGAGATAGTTGAATGATAGTGTTCAAATGTTTTGACAATATTAAATAAAAAAAATCATTTAAGAAAAGTACAGTAGGAGCCTTTTGCTTTGCTGAATAGATGAAAAGCAATAGTACTTACAGATGTATTCTAATATTATGATAAATATTTTATTTTACTCTTTCAAATTAAAGGTAAGGCAAATCTCTTGCTTCTGATAGCGTTGGTTGAAAATAAGTTTATAATGTTTTATGAAATTTGTCCAACAAATACTATTTTTTAAGGACAAGAAAATAGGATCTCCTTTTTCTCATACTTGAAAGATTAGAGTTTCTAATGTTTTCAAATTGTATGACAATAATTTTATCAATCAAACAATAAGTATTAGTACTTCTATTTTCAGTATGTTGAATGATACGTGTTCCAATGTTTTGAAATTTTAAAAAAAAAAACTTTAGAAAACGTAATGTAGGACTCTCTTCTATGTATCGTCTGAGCCGTAAGATGGACATAGCATAGTTTTAAAACTGTTTTAAATATGATGAAATATATTTTTTTATACTAAACATACAGTAGGATCTCTGCTCTCGTGAGACTAGTTGGGTCTGATAAGTTTAAAATGTACTCGAAATTTTCAACTACACATTTTTTCAAGAAAAGTAAATAGGATCTCTCTTTCTCATACTTGAAAGACATAGTTTACAATGTTTTAAAATCTTTGACAATAATTTTATAACAAAAATAACATAGGATCTCTACTTCTGATATTTGAATGATAGTTTTAATGGTTTTGAAAATTTAAAAAAAAATAATTTAGAAAAGTATGTAGGATCTTGGTTGCTGATAGATGAAAGATAGTTTAGATGATTTAATTATTATGAAAATATTTTCTTTTTACTATAATAAGTAGCGATCTCTGCCTTCAGCGATAGTTTAGGTTTGATAGTTTAAATGTTTTTGAAATTTGATCTAAAATAATTTTCTTACAGCAAAAGGCAAATAGGATACTCTGTTTCTCATACTTCGAAAGATAGTTAAAGTGTTTTCAAAATTATGACAATAATTTTAATACACAAAAATACAGTAATGGGATATCTATTTTGATATGTTGAATGATAGTTTCAAATGTTTTCAAAATAAAAAAAATAATCATTTCTAGAAAATTACATAGTATCTTTGTATCTGATAGATGATAGCAAAGCGTTTAAATGTTTTGAAATTTTCAAAAATAAGTTCTTTAAATGATAGTTTCAAAGTTTTATTTTAAGAAAAACAATTTAGAAAAGTAAGTAGGATACTTTGTTGCTGTTAGACTTGGAAAAAGAATAGTTTAAATGTTTTTAACCACTGATGATGTAATAATATATACTGTTTTTTTGACGCTAAAGATATAGTGAGAGATCTCACTGCACTTCTTGGATAGATTGGTTGACTTAGCGTGTTTATACTGTTTTGAACCATTTTCAAAATAATTATTTTAAGAAACAAGTAAACTTAGGTGATCCTCTGTTTTCTCATCTACTGTGCGAAAGATAGTTTTAAATGTTCTTTCAAATTATGACCAATCAATTTATATAACAAAAAATAAGGTAGGATCTACTATTTCCTGATAAGTTGCAATTAGATAGTATTCAAAAAAGTTAGTAGAAATTTTCTTAAAAAATACAATTTAGAAAAAAACGTAAGTAGGATCTTTTGTTTGCTTGGTAGATGAAACAGATAGTTTTAAATGTCTTTCACAACTATGATGAAAATATACTTTTACTCTTCTACTAATATAAGTAGGACTCTCTTCTTCTTGATAGTTGGTTTGATCAGTTCTTAATCAATATAGTTTATGAAAATTATTTCAAATTAATTTTTTAGTCAGACAAAGCAAATAAGGATCTCTTATTTTCTCATACTTGAAAGATACGTTTAATAATAGTTACTTCACAATGTATGACAATAATTCTTACTAACAAAAAATAAGTAGGATCTCTATTTCTGGATAGTTGAATGATTAGTTTCAAAGTTTTGCAATTTTAAAAAAAAAAAGTTTAGAAAAGGTAAGTACGGATCTTTGTTGGCCTAGGTACGATGAGAAGATAGTTTAAATGTTGAATATGCTAGAAAAATATGTTGTTTTTACTAAAATAAGTAGGGAATCCATATGTTTCTGATAGTTGGTTGATAGTTTGAAAATGTTTTGAAATTTAATCTTAAAAATAAATTTTTTTAAGAAAATGAGCAATCGGATCTCTGTTTCTCATACTTGAAAGAGAGTTTAAATTTTTTCAATATTTATGCAAATAAATTTTATAACAAAATATAAATAAGATCTATATTTCTGCTCGTTTGAAGTGGATAGGTTTAACGTGTTTTTTATCATATACCAAAACTCATTTAGTAATAAGTATTGTAGTATCTTTTGTTGCTGGGAAAGATTTATGACAATAATTTTATAAACAAAAAATAGGTAGGATCTCTATATTTTGATAGTTGAAATCTATATTCAAATGTTTCTCAAAATTACAAAACAAAAATCATTTTGAAAACGTAAGTAGGATCTTTGTTGCAGATGATAGATGAAAAGATAGTTCTTTTTTTAAATGATTTTTAAACTTCAGTGATGAAAATATTTTTTTGACGTAAAATATGCTATGATCATGCTTCTAGATAGTTGGTTGATAGTTTAAATAGTTATTGAAATGTTTCACAAATAATTTTTGTTAAGAAATGTAAATTAGGATCTCGCGGTTTTCTCCATACTGGATAGATCAGTTTCTAATATGTTTTTCAAATTATGTACAAACTCAATGTTTATATCTACAAAAATAAATGAGATCATCTATTTCTGCAAAGTTGAATTATAGTTTTTTTCCAAAGCGTTTGAAATTTAAAAAAAAATAAAAATTTAGTTAAAAGTAATTAGGTTCTTTTTGTTGCTTTTGGTTAGTATGAAAGATAGATTCAGCTAAATTGTTCGTAATAACCATGGCCCTCACCATAAACATATTCCTTTTTTATCATAAAATAAGTATGATCTGCATGCTTCTGATGTGAGGTAGGATTGCGAGCTAGTTTAAATTAACGTTTTGAAATCCTTTCAAAATAATTTTTCTTAAAAGGAGGAAAAATCAAATAGCAAATCTCATGTTATCACTTCATACTTAGAAAAGATAAGTCTTAAATGTATTTTCTTCAATAATTTAATGACAAATCATTTATTTAAATAACCAAAATATAAATCTTACTAGTCTGTCTAATTTGGTTTCGAACCCGCACCGTGTTTCGCGCTCTCTCCCTTCGGAAATGAGCTAAGGTTTCATAATGTGTTTTTTGCAGAACTTTAGGAAAAAAGACATCAATGAATTTAGAAAAAGTAAGGAGCGATATCTTTTGTGTGAGCTGTGTAGCATGCAAAAGATACTTGTTGTTTAAATGAGTTTTTAATATGATGAAATATACTTTTTTTTACTATAAATAAGTTGGAGTCATCGTCTTGTAGCTTCTGTATCTAGTTGTGGTGTGATTAGTTTTTAAAAATGTTATTGCAATTTTGCCATCATGATAGATTTTTTAAGAAAATGAAAATTGAGGATGATTATCTATATTCTTCATGATAACACTTGAAAGAATATGTATTAAATTGTTTTTAAAGAATTGTGTTATGAGTGAAAGTTATTTGTGGGGTTACAGAATAAGTAAGTAGGTCATCATTGCTTAATTTGAAAGTTGATTCTGATGAGTTTAAAAAGGTGGGTTGTGTGGAGATTTTCAATAATAATTGTTTTGTGGAGATATATGTGGAATACGTGCTAATCTGCTTAGTTCTGTGCATAGCTGAAATATAGATAGTTTTAGATAATCTATTTCAAATAGTCTATGACAATAGAATGTTTCTTAAAACAGAGTAAAAATGAAGTTATGTGGAGTGGCTTCTCTATTTGTTTGCATATTGAAATGATAGTTTCAAAGTTACAAATTTAAAAAAATAATCATTTGAAAGCAAAAGTAAGTCGAGGATCTTTGTGTGCTGGTAGATGAAAAGATAGTTTTAAATGTTTTAATATGATGAAAATATTTTTTTTTACTAAAATAAGTAGGATCTCTTGCTTCTGATAGTTGGTTGATAGTGCTTTTAAATGTTTTGAAATTTTCAAAATAATTTTTTAAGAAATGGAAATAAGGATCTCTATTTCTTCATACTTGAAGAAGATAGTTTAAATGTTTTCAAATTAAGACGAATAATTTTATAACAAAAATAAGTAGAATCTCTATTTTTGATAGTTGAATGATAGTTTCAATGTTTCAAATAAAAGAAAAATTCATCTAGAAAAGAAAGTAGTATCTTTGTTGCTGATAGATGAAAGATAGT
This sequence comes from Populus alba x Populus x berolinensis, assembly GCA_029228515.1. Classification (NCBI taxonomy): domain Eukaryota; kingdom Viridiplantae; phylum Streptophyta; class Magnoliopsida; order Malpighiales; family Salicaceae; genus Populus; species Populus alba x Populus x berolinensis. The sequence goes on along the minus strand of CM055355.1, from coordinate 26,979,767 downwards.
TTAAATGTTTTAATATGATGAAAAATAATTTTTTTACTAAAACATAAGTAGGATCTCTGCTTCTGATTAGTCTGTTTGATAGTTTAAATGTTTTGAAATATTTCAAAATAATTTTTTAAGAAAAGCACAATTGATCTCTTTTTCTCATACTTGAAAGATAGTTATAACAATGTTTTCAAACTTATGACAATAATTTTATAACAGAAAAGTAAGTAGGTATCCTCTATTTGTCTGATTAGTTTAATGATAGCTTTCAAAAGTTTTGAAATTTTCAAACAACAAAAAAATTTAGAAAAGTAAGTAAAGGATCTTTGTCTTCTGGTAGATGTAAAAGATAGTTTAAATGTTTTAATATGATGAAAATATTTTTTATTTTACTAAAATAAGGTAGGATCTCTAGCTTCTGATAGTTGGTTGATAAGTTTAAATGTTTTGAAATTTTCAAAATAATTTTTTAAGAAAAGCACAATTAGGATCTCCTGTTTCTCATACCTTGAAAGATAGTTTAAATGTTTGTCAAAATTATGACAATAATTTTATACCAAAAATAAATAGGATCTTCTATTTCTGATAGTTGAATGAAAGTTTCAAAGTTTTGAAATTTAAAAAAAAAAAATTTAGAAAAGTATGTTAGGATCTTTGTTGCTGATAGAGTGAAAAAGATAGTTTAAATCTGATTTAAATAAGTATGGAAAATATTTTTTTTGACTAAAGATAAGCTAGAAGGATCTCTGCTTCTGATAGTTGGGTTTGATATTATTAAATGTTTTGAAATTTTCAAAATCATTTTTTCTAAGACAAAGGCAAATAGGATCTCTATTTCTCATACTTGAAAGATACGTGGTCTTCTTAAATGGTTTGTGTGTCAATTGTATGACACATAGTTATGTATCTATATACAAAATATAAAGCGTAAGCTGAGTTCTCGTTGTATTATTCTGACTAGTCCTCTACACTTCACATCGATTCGTTATATCTAGAGTGTTCGTGGAATTAGTTGGTTCGAAATTTAAAAAAAAGTTGGTACTAATTTAGAAAGTGAGGGTAAGTAGTGAACATTTGGTTGCTGATACGATGAACAGATAGTTATAAATGTATGTTTAATATTGATTGTGAAAGATATTTTTTTATACAAAAAGATAGATATGAGGATCTGCTGCTTCATGCTAGTTTGGTTGAATCGCTTTAAATGATTATGAAATTACTTCACACTAATTTATTTTTAAGAAACGTCAAATAATTGGATCTTTTTTGTCCTCTATACTTGAATAAGATAGTATTAAATGTGTTCAGACTTATGAACGCATCAATAATTTAATAACAAAAATACGATTGGATATCCATATTCTCTGATATGTTTAATGATAGTTTCAAAGTTTTTCTTTAAATTAAAAAAAAAAATTTTTAGAAAAAGTAAGTAGGATCTTTGATGGCGTGGTTAAATGAAAGATAGTTTAAATGTTTTAATATGAATGAAAATAATTTTTTTACTAAAACAAGTAGGATCTCTGCTTCTGATCAGTATTGGTTTATAGATTTAATATGTTTAGACAAATATTTTCAACGAAATAATTTTCTTTAAGAAAAGGGAATAATAGGATTGCTCTATTTCTCATACTTGCTGTAAAGATGCAGTTTAAATGATTTTCAAATTTTGTATGACAATAAAATATCTTTTATAACAAAAATAAGTAGTATCTGCTTAATATTGCTGATAAGGTGTGAGATGATGAGTTTCAAAGTTTTTGAGCCCGAATTTTTAAAAACCCCCTTAATAAAAGCGTACAGTATGGATCTTTGTTAGCTGGTAGATGAAAGATAGTTTAAATGTTTGTCAGTAATATATGATGAATAATATTTTTTTTACAACAAGAATAGAGGTTAGGATTCTCTGCTGTTCTTGAAGTATTAAAAAGTTGCGTGTGATATTTTTAAATGTTTTGGCATTTTCAAAATGGAATTTTTTAGAGAAATAGTTGAGAGCAAATATTTTAGTGCTTGTGGATCTCTATTTTTCCTCTAGACCTGCATGCTAGCGTATTCTAGATAGTTTAACACTGTTTTCAATATTACTGACAAAAAGTTTGTTATAACAAGAAATAAGATCTAGGATCATCTATTTTCTGATCTAGATTAATGATTAGTTTCAATGTTTTGCAATTTCAAAAAAAAAAAATGAGAAAAGTAAGTAGCGATCTTTGTTGCTGGTAGTATGAAAGATAGTTTAAATGTTTTAAATATGAATGACAATAATTTTGTTTTACTAAAAATAAGTAAGTTCTCTGCTTTATGGCTGATAGATAACTTGGTTGAGTAGTTTCTTTTAAAAGTTTTGAGAAATTTTTCGCAAAATTATAGTTTTTTTCAAGAAAAGGAAATAGGATCTCTATTTCTCATAACTTGAAAGATAGTTTAAATGTTTTCAAATATAATGACTTAATAAGTTTTATAACAAAAATAAGTAGGCTCTCTATTTCTTTGATAGTTGAATGATAGTTTCAATGTTTTCGTAAAATTTAAAAAAAACAAAAATCATTAAGTAAATAGTATGTAGGATACTTTTGTTGCTGATGAGATGATAAAAGATAGTTTAAATGTTTTAATATGATGAATAATAATTTTTTTTACTAAAATAAGTAAGGAATCCTCTGCTTCTGATAGTTGGCTGATAGTTTAAATGTTTTGAAAATTTTCAAAATAATTTTTTAAGGAAGAAGCGTAAAATAGATCTCTAGTTTACTCATACTTGAAAGAATAAGATTTTTTATTTTTTATTGATTTTTTTTTTTGTATCTTTAAATTGTTTCAAATTATGACAATAATTTTATAACAAAAATAAGTAGGATCTCTATTTGTGATAGTTGAATGATAGTTTCAATGTTTTCAAATTTAAAAAAAAAATAATTTAGAAAAGTAATTAGGAACTTTGTTGCTGATAGATGAAAGATAGTTTAAATGTTTTTAATATGATGAAAATAATTTTTTTACTAAAATATGTAGGATCTCTGCTTCTGATAGTTGGTTGATAGTTTAAATGTTTTGAAATTTTCAAAATAATTTTTTAAGAAAAGCAAATAGGATCTCTTTTTCTCATACTTGAAAGATAGTTTAAATGTTTTTAAATTATGAAATAATTTGTTTACAAAAATAAGTAGGATCTCTGCTTCTGATAGTTGATTGATAGTTTAAATGTTTTGAAATTTTCAAAATAATTTTTTAAGAAAAGTAAATAGGATCTCTGTTTCTCATACTTGAAAGATAGTTTAAATATTTTCAAATTATGACAATAATTTTATAACAAAAATAAGTAGGATCGCTATTTCTGATAGTTGAATGATAGTTTCAAAGTTTTGAAATTTAAAAAAAAAAAATTTAGAAAAGTAAGTAGGATCTTTGTTACTGGTAGATGAAAGATAGTTTAAATGTTTTAATATGATGAAATTATTTTTTTTACTTAAAATAAGTAGGATCTCTGCTTCTGATAGTTGGTTGATAGTTTAAATGTTTTGAAATTTTCAAAATAATATTTTAAGAAACGCAAATAGGATCTCTGTTTCTCATACTTGAAAGATAGTTTAAATATTTTCAAATTATGACAATAATTTTATAACAAAAATAAATAGGATCTCTACTTCTGATAGTTGAATGATAGTTTAAATGTTTTGAAATTTAAAAAAAAAAATTTAGAAAAGCATGTAGGATCTCGTTTGCTGATAGATGAAAGATAGTTTAAATGTTTTAATATTATGAGAAATAGTCTCTTTTTTTACTAAAATAAGTCTTAGGATTTATCTCTGAGCTTCTGACTGTTGATTGATCCAGTTTAAATGTTTTGAAATTTTCAAAATAATTTTTTAAGTGAAAAAGGAAATAGGATCTCTGTTTCTCCATACTTGAAAGATAGTTTAAATGTTTCTCAAAGTCTATGACAATAATTTTATAACAAAAATAAGTAGGATCTCTATTTTTGATGATAGTTGAGAAATGATAGTTTTCAATGTTTTCATAATTATTTTTAAAAAATAAATCATTTAGAAAAGTTAAGTAGGATCTTTGTTTGCTGATAAGATCGAAAGATCAGTTTAAAAAGTTTTACAATATGATGAAAAATAATTTCTTGTTTTTTACTAAAATAAGTAAGGATCTCTGCTTCTGATAGTTTCGGTTTGATAGTTTTAAGATGGTTTTGAAAATTTTTCAAAATAATTTTTTAAGAAAAGCAAATAGGATCTCTTTTTTCTCGTCACTTGAAAGGATTAGGTTTAAAATGTTTTCAAATTAGTTTACAATAATTTTATAACAAAAATAAGTAGTATCCTCTTATTTCTGATAGTTGAATTATATTTACAAAGTTTTTGAAATTTTAAAAAAAAAAAATTTAGAAAAGTAAGTAGGATCTTTGAGCTGGTAGATTAAAGATAGTTTAAATGTTTCAATCATAGATGCAAATATTTTTTTTAACTAAAATAAGTAGGAATCTCTGCTTCTGATAGTTGGTTGATTTAGTTTAAATGTTTTGAAAATTTTCTCAAAATAATTTTTTAAGAAAAAGAAAATAGAGATCTCTGTTTTCTCATACTTGAAAGATAGTTTAAATGTTTTCAAATTATGACAATAATTTTATAAACAAAAATTAAGTAGTATCTCTATTTCTGATAGTTGAATGAATAGTTTCTAAAGTTTTGAAATTAAAAAAAAAAAAAAATTTAGAAAAGATAAGTAGGATCTTTGTTGCTAGGTATATGAAAGATAGTTTAAATGTTTAAATATGATGAAAATATTTTCTTCTTCACGTAAAATAAAGTATAGAGATCTCATGTAGCTTCTGATAGTTGGTTGTTATAGTTTAAATGTTTTGAAAATTTTCAAAATAATTTTTGATAGAAAGCCAAATAGGATCTCTGTTTCTCATACGTTGAAAGATAGTTTAAAAATGTTTTTCAACATTATGACAAAAATTTTATAAACAAAAATCAGGTAAGGATCTCTATTTCTTGATATGTTGAATGATAGTTTCAATGTTTTGAAATTACGAAAACACAAAACATCATTTAGAAAAGCTAAGGAAGGAATCTTTGTGTTTGTTGATAGATGAAAGATAGTTTAGCTAAGCTGTTTTAATATATGAAATTATTTTGATTTTACTAAATTAAGGATAGGATCTCTGCTTCTGATAGATGATTGTGCGTTATTAGTTTAAATATGTTGTTGCATAATTTTCAAAATAATTTTTAGTAAGAAAAAGTAAATAGGATCTCTGTTTCTCATACTTGAAAGATAGTTTATAATGTTTTCAAATTATGGACAATAATTTTATCAACAAAAATAAAGTATAATCATCTATTTCTGATTAGTTGAATGGATAGTGTTCACATAGTTTTGAAATTTTTTGAAAAAAAAGAACTAAATAGAAAAGTAAGTAGGATCTTCGTTGCTGGTAGATGAAAGATAGTTTTAAATGTTAAGGTTGTGAAGTATTCGTGATTGATACAATCAATTTTTTTTACTATGAAATAAGTTAGGGATCTTCATGCATTCTGACTAGTTGGTTGATAGTTTAAATGTTTTAAAATTTTCAAAATAATTTTTTAAGAAAAGTAAAGTAGGATCTCTATTGTGCTCATACTTGAAAGATAGTTTAAATGTTTTCTCAAATTATGATTTGAGCTTAAGGAATAAGTTTTATAACAAAATGATTTGAAGTAAGGATGCTGTCTATTTCTGAGATAGTTGAATGATAGTTTCAAGACCCAATATCTCCGCATATGTTATTTGAAAATCTAAAAAAAAAAAACCCCCCCCCCCCCCCCCCCCCCCAACTCATAATTAGAAAAGTAAAGTAGGATCATTGTTGCTGATAGGATGTAAATGACTAAGGTATTAGAAAAATGTTTTAATATGATGAAAATATTTTTTTTTACAAAAAGAGTTACAGTAGATCGCTGCTTCTGATAGTTGGTGGATAGTTTAAAATGTTTGAAATTTTCAAAATAATTTTGTTAAGAAAAGCAAGAATAGGATCGTCTTTATTCTCTATACTTCGAAAGACTCATAGTATTTCAATGTTGTTCAAATTATGAATCAAGTAATTATTAATATACAAAAATAAGTCTGGATTCCTCTATTTTCTGATAGTTGATTAATTGAGTAGGGTTTCATAATTTGTGTTTTCAAAGTTTTTAAAAACTAATCATTTAGAAACTAAGTAGGCTTATTGATTGCTGAAAGATGAAAGATAGTTTAAATGTTTTTATATGATGAAAATATTTTTTTTACTAAAATAAGTAGGATCTCTGCTTCTGATAGTTGGTTGATAGTTTAAATGTTTTGAAATTTTCAAAATAATTTTTAAGAAAAGCAAATAGGATCTCTATTTTCATACTTGAAAGATAGTTTAAATGTTTTCAAATTATGACAATAATTTTATAACAAAATAAGTAGGATCTCTATTTCTGATAGTTGAATGATAGTTTCAATGTTTTCAAATTTTTTAAAAAAAAAATTTAGAAAATAGAAAAGTAAGTAGGATCTTTTTGTAATAGATGAAAAGATAGTTTAAATGTTTTAATATGCATGAAAATATTTTTTTTTACTAAAATATGTA
>CM055355.1:26952992-26973063 GCA_029228515.1 Populus alba x Populus x berolinensis | reverse complement strand
TTTCGCGGCATTCCGACTTCGATGCCCCGGTTGCCGAAATTCAGTTGCCTTTGAATTTCGGGTGATCCCTCTTGAGCATGTATGCTTCTGCTACTTGTTCTACATCAGACTTCTCTTCCGCAAACGGCGAAACGCTTTGACTCGGTGAGTTTCGCGGCATTCCGACTTCGATGCCCCGGTTGCCGAAATTCAGTTGCCTTTGAATTTCGGGTGATCCCTCTTGAGCATGTATGCTTCTGCTACTTGTTCTACATCAGACTTCTTCCGCAAACGGCGAAACGCTTTGACTCGGTGAGTTTCGCGGCATTCCGACTTCGATGCCCCGGTTGCCGAAATTCAGTTGCCTTTGAATTTCGGGTGATCCCTCTTGAGCATGTATGCTTCTGCTACTTGTTCTACATCACACTTCCTCCCGCAAACGGCGAAACGCTTTGACTCGGTGAGTTTCGCGGCATTCCGACTTCGATGCCCCGGTTGCCGAAATTCAGTTGCCTTTGAATTTCGGGTGATCCCTCTTGAGCATGTATGCTTCTGCTACTTGTTCTACATCACACTTCTTCCCAAACGGCGAAACGCTTTGACTCGGTGAGTTTCGCGGCATTCCGACTTCGATGCCCCGGTTGCCGAAATTCAGTTGCCTTTGAATTTCGGGTGATCCCTCTTGAGCATGTATGCTTCTGCTACTTGTTCTACATCACACTTCTTCCGCAAACGGCGAAACGCTTTGACTCGGTGAGTTTCGCGGCATTCCGACTTCGATGCCCCGGTTGCCGAAATTCAGTTGCCTTTGAATTTCGGGTGATCCCTCTTGAGCATGTATGCTTCTGCTACTTGTTCTACATCACACTCCTCCCGCAAACGGCGAAACGCTTTGACTCGGTGAGTTTCGCGGCATTCCGACTTCGATGCCCCGGTTGCCGAAATTCAGTTGCCTTTGAATTTCGGGTGATCCCTCTTGAGCATGTATGCTTCTGCTACTTGTTCTACATCACACTTCTCTCTTCCGCAAGGCGAAACGCTTTGACTCGGTGAGTTTCGCGGCATTCCGACTTCGATGCCCCGGTTGCCGAAATTCAGTTGCCTTTGAATTTCGGGTGATCCCTCTTGAGCATGTATGCTTCTGCTACTTGTTCTACATCACACTTCCTTCCGCAAACGGCGAAACGCTTTGACTCGGTGAGTTTCGCGGCATTCCGACTTCGATGCCCCGGTTGCCGAAATTCAGTTGCCTTTGAATTTCGGGTGATCCCTCTTGAGCATGTATGCTTCTGCTACTTGTTCTACATCACACTTCCTTCCGCAAACGGCGAAACGCTTTGACTCGGTGAGTTTCGCGGCATTCCGACTTCGATGCCCCGTTTGCCGAAATTCAGTTGCCTTTGAATTTCGGGTGATCCCTCTTGAGCATGTATGCTTCTGCTACTTGTTCTACATCACACTTCTTCCGCAAACGGCGAAACGCTTTGACTCGGTGAGTTTCGCGGCATTCCGACTTCGATGCCCCGGTTGCCGAAATTCAGTTGCCTTTGAATTTCGGGTGATCCCTCTTGAGCATGTATGCTTCTGCTACTTGTTCTACATCACACTCACTTTTCTCTTCCGCAAACAGCGAAACGCTTTGACTCGGTGAGTTTCGCGGCATTCCGACTTCGATGCCCCGGTTGCCGAAATTCAGTTGCCTTTGAATTTCGGGTGATCCCTCTTGAGCATGTATGCTTCTGCTACTTGTTCTACATCACACTTCTCCCCGCAAACGGCGAAACGCTTTGACTCGGTGAGTTTCGCGCATTCCGACTTCGATGCCCCGTTTTTGCCGAAATTCAGAAATTCAGTACTCCTAATAATTTTCGGGTGATCCCTCTTGAGCATGTATGCTTCTGCTACTTGTTCTACATCACACTTCTCCTTCCGCAAAGGCGAAACGCTTTGACTCGGTGAGTTTCGCGGCATTCCGACTTCGATGCCCCGGTTGCCGAAATTCAGTTGCCTTTGAATTTCGGGTGATCCCTCTTGAGCATGTATGCTTCTGCTACTTGTTCTACATCACACTTCCTTCCGCAAACGGCGAAACGCTTTGACTCGGTGAGTTTCGCGGCATTCCGACTTCGATGCCCCGGTTGCCGAAATTCAGTTGCCTTTGAATTTCGGGTGATCCCTCTTGAGCATGTATGCTTCTGCTACTTGTTCTACATCACACTTCCTTCCGCAAACGGCGAAACGCTTTGACTCGGTGAGTTTCGCGGCATTCCGACTTCGATGCCCCGGTTGCCGAAATTCAGTTGCCTTTGAATTTCGGGTGATCCCTCTTGAGCATGTATGCTTCTGCTACTTGTTCTACATCACACTTCCTTCCGCAAACGGCGAAACGCTTTGACTCGGTGAGTTTCGCGGCATTCCGACTTCGATGCCCCGGTTGCCGAAATTCAGTTGCCTTTGAATTTCGGGTGATCCCTCTTGAGCATGTATGCTTCTGCTACTTGTTCTACATCAGACTTCTTCCGCAAACGGCGAAACGCTTTGACTCGGTGAGTTTCGCGGCATTCCGACTTCGATGCCCCGGTTGCCGAAATTCAGTTGCCTTTGAATTTCGGGTGATCCCTCTTGAGCATGTATGCTTCTGCTACTTGTTCTACATCACACTTCTTCCGCAAACGGCGAAACGCTTTGACTCGGTGAGTTTCGCGGCATTCCGACTTCGATGCCCCGGTTGCCGAAATTCAGTTGCCTTTGAATTTCGGGTGATCCCTCTTGAGCATGTATGCTTCTGCTACTTGTTCTACATCACACTTCTTCCGCAAACGGCGAAACGCTTTGACTCGGTGAGTTTCGCGGCATTCCGACTTCGATGCCCCGGTTGCCGAAATTCAGTTGCCTTTGAATTTCGGGTGATCCCTCTTGAGCATGTATGCTTCTGCTACTTGTTCTACATCAGACTTCCTTCCGCAAACGGCGAAACGCTTTGACTCGGTGAGTTTCGCGGCATTCCGACTTCGATGCCCCGGTTGCCGAAATTCAGTTGCCTTTGAATTTCGGGTGATCCCTCTTGAGCATGTATGCTTCTGCTACTTGTTCTACATCAGACTTCTTCCGCAAACGGCGAAACGCTTTGACTCGGTGAGTTTCGCGGCATTCCGACTTCGATGCCCCGGTTGCCGAAATTCAGTTGCCTTTGAATTTCGGGTGATCCCTCTTGAGCATGTATGCTTCTGCTACTTGTTCTACATCAGACTTCTTCCGCAAACGGCGAAACGCTTTGACTCGGTGAGTTTCGCGGCATTCCGACTTCGATGCCCCGTTGCCGAAATTCAGTTGCCTTTGAATTTCGGGTGATCCCTCTTGAGCATGTATGCTTCTGCTACTTGTTCTACATCAGACTTCTTCCGCAAACGGCGAAACGCTTTGACTCGGTGAGTTTCGCGGCATTCCGACTTCGATGCCCCGGTTGCCGAAATTCAGTTGCCTTTGAATTTCGGGTGATCCCTCTTGAGCATGTATGCTTCTGCTACTTGTTCTACATCAGACTTCTTCCGCAAACGGCGAAACGCTTTGACTCGGTGAGTTTCGCGGCATTCCGACTTCGATGCCCCGGTTGCCGAAATTCAGTTGCCTTTGAATTTCGGGTGATCCCTCTTGAGCATGTATGCTTCTGCTACTTGTTCTACATCAGACTTCTTCCGCAAACGGCGAAACGCTTTGACTCGGTGAGTTTCGCGGCATTCCGACTTCGATGCCCCGGTTGCCGAAATTCAGTTGCCTTTGAATTTCGGGTGATCCCTCTTGAGCATGTATGCTTCTGCTACTTGTTCTACATCACACTTCTTCCGCAAACGGCGAAACGCTTTGACTCGGTGAGTTTCGCGGCATTCCGACTTCGATGCCCCGGTTGCCGAAATTCAGTTGCCTTTGAATTTCGGGTGATCCCTCTTGAGCATGTATGCTTCTGCTACTTGTTCTACATCAGACTTCTTCCGCAAACGGCGAAACGCTTTGACTCGGTGAGTTTCGCGGCATTCCGACTTCGATGCCCCGGTTGCCGAAATTCAGTTGCCTTTGAATTTCGGGTGATCCCTCTTGAGCATGTATGCTTCTGCTACTTGTTCTACATCAGACTTCCTTCCGCAAACGGCGAAACGCTTTGACTCGGTGAGTTTCGCGGCATTCCGACTTCGATGCCCCGGTTGCCGAAATTCAGTTGCCTTTGAATTTCGGGTGATCCCTCTTGAGCATGTATGCTTCTGCTACTTGTTCTACATCAGACTTCTTCCGCAAACGGCGAAACGCTTTGACTCGGTGAGTTTCGCGGCATTCCGACTTCGATGCCCCGGTTGCCGAAATTCAGTTGCCTTTGAATTTCGGGTGATCCCTCTTGAGCATGTATGCTTCTGCTACTTGTTCTACATCAGACTTCTTCCGCAAACGGCGAAACGCTTTGACTCGGTGAGTTTCGCGGCATTCCGACTTCGATGCCCCGGTTGCCGAAATTCAGTTGCCTTTGAATTTCGGGTGATCCCTCTTGAGCATGTATGCTTCTGCTACTTGTTCTACATCAGACTTCCTTCCGCAAACGGCGAAACGCTTTGACTCGGTGAGTTTCGCGGCATTCCGACTTCGATGCCCCGGTTGCCGAAATTCAGTTGCCTTTGAATTTCGGGTGATCCCTCTTGAGCATGTATGCTTCTGCTACTTGTTCTACATCAGACTTCTTCCGCAAACGGCGAAACGCTTTGACTCGGTGAGTTTCGCGGCATTCCGACTTCGATGCCCCGGTTGCCGAAATTCAGTTGCCTTTGAATTTCGGGTGATCCCTCTTGAGCATGTATGCTTCTGCTACTTGTTCTACATCAGACTTCTTCCGCAAACGGCGAAACGCTTTGACTCGGTGAGTTTCGCGGCATTCCGACTTCGATGCCCCGGTTGCCGAAATTCAGTTGCCTTTGAATTTCGGGTGATCCCTCTTGAGCATGTATGCTTCTGCTACTTGTTCTACATCAGACTTCTTCCGCAAACGGCGAAACGCTTTGACTCGGTGAGTTTCGCGGCATTCCGACTTCGATGCCCCGGTTGCCGAAATTCAGTTGCCTTTGAATTTCGGGTGATCCCTCTTGAGCATGTATGCTTCTGCTACTTGTTCTACATCACACTTCTTCCGCAAACGGCGAAACGCTTTGACTCGGTGAGTTTCGCGGCATTCCGACTTCGATGCCCCGGTTGCCGAAATTCAGTTGCCTTTGAATTTCGGGTGATCCCTCTTGAGCATGTATGCTTCTGCTACTTGTTCTACATCAGACTTCTTCCGCAAACGGCGAAACGCTTTGACTCGGTGAGTTTCGCGGCATTCCGACTTCGATGCCCCGGTTGCCGAAATTCAGTTGCCTTTGAATTTCGGGTGATCCCTCTTGAGCATGTATGCTTCTGCTACTTGTTCTACATCAGACTTCCTTCCGCAAACGGCGAAACGCTTTGACTCGGTGAGTTTCGCGGCATTCCGACTTCGATGCCCCGGTTGCCGAAATTCAGTTGCCTTTGAATTTCGGGTGATCCCTCTTGAGCATGTATGCTTCTGCTACTTGTTCTACATCAGACTTCTTCCGCAAACGGCGAAACGCTTTGACTCGGTGAGTTTCGCGGCATTCCGACTTCGATGCCCCGGTTGCCGAAATTCAGTTGCCTTTGAATTTCGGGTGATCCCTCTTGAGCATGTATGCTTCTGCTACTTGTTCTACATCACACTTCTTCCGCAAACGGCGAAACGCTTTGACTCGGTGAGTTTCGCGGCATTCCGACTTCGATGCCCCGGTTGCCGAAATTCAGTTGCCTTTGAATTTCGGGTGATCCCTCTTGAGCATGTATGCTTCTGCTACTTGTTCTACATCAGACTTCCTTCCGCAAACGGCGAAACGCTTTGACTCGGTGAGTTTCGCGGCATTCCGACTTCGATGCCCCGTTGCCGAAATTCAGTTGCCTTTGAATTTCGGGTGATCCCTCTTGAGCATGTATGCTTCTGCTACTTGTTCTACATCAGACTTCTTCCGCAAACGGCGAAACGCTTTGACTCGGTGAGTTTCGCGGCATTCCGACTTCGATGCCCCGGTTGCCGAAATTCAGTTGCCTTTGAATTTCGGGTGATCCCTCTTGAGCATGTATGCTTCTGCTACTTGTTCTACATCACACTTCTTCCGCAAACGGCGAAACGCTTTGACTCGGTGAGTTTCGCGGCATTCCGACTTCGATGCCCCGGTTGCCGAAATTCAGTTGCCTTTGAATTTCGGGTGATCCCTCTTGAGCATGTATGCTTCTGCTACTTGTTCTACATCACACTTCCTTCCGCAAACGGCGAAACGCTTTGACTCGGTGAGTTTCGCGGCATTCCGACTTCGATGCCCCGGTTGCCGAAATTCAGTTGCCTTTGAATTTCGGGTGATCCCTCTTGAGCATGTATGCTTCTGCTACTTGTTCTACATCACACTTCCTTCCGCAAACGGCGAAACGCTTTGACTCGGTGAGTTTCGCGGCATTCCGACTTCGATGCCCCGGTTGCCGAAATTCAGTTGCCTTTGAATTTCGGGTGATCCCTCTTGAGCATGTATGCTTCTGCTACTTGTTCTACATCACACTTCCTTCCGCAAACGGCGAAACGCTTTGACTCGGTGAGTTTCGCGGCATTCCGACTTCGATGCCCCGGTTGCCGAAATTCAGTTGCCTTTGAATTTCGGGTGATCCCTCTTGAGCATGTATGCTTCTGCTACTTGTTCTACATCACACTTCTTCCGCAAACGGCGAAACGCTTTGACTCGGTGAGTTTCGCGGCATTCCGACTTCGATGCCCCGGTTGCCGAAATTCAGTTGCCTTTGAATTTCGGGTGATCCCTCTTGAGCATGTATGCTTCTGCTACTTGTTCTACATCACACTTCTTCCGCAAACGGCGAAACGCTTTGACTCGGTGAGTTTCGCGGCATTCCGACTTCGATGCCCCGGTTGCCGAAATTCAGTTGCCTTTGAATTTCGGGTGATCCCTCTTGAGCATGTATGCTTCTGCTACTTGTTCTACATCAGACTTCTTCCGCAAACGGCGAAACGCTTTGACTCGGTGAGTTTCGCGGCATTCCGACTTCGATGCCCCGGTTGCCGAAATTCAGTTGCCTTTGAATTTCGGGTGATCCCTCTTGAGCATGTATGCTTCTGCTACTTGTTCTACATCACACTTCTTCCGCAAACGGCGAAACGCTTTGACTCGGTGAGTTTCGCGGCATTCCGACTTCGATGCCCCGGTTGCCGAAATTCAGTTGCCTTTGAATTTCGGGTGATCCCTCTTGAGCATGTATGCTTCTGCTACTTGTTCTACATCAGACTTCTTCCGCAAACGGCGAAACGCTTTGACTCGGTGAGTTTCGCGGCATTCCGACTTCGATGCCCCGGTTGCCGAAATTCAGTTGCCTTTGAATTTCGGGTGATGCCTCTTGAGCATGTATGCTTCTGCTACTTGTTCTACATCACACTTCCTTCCGCAAACAGCGAAACGCTTTGACTCGGTGAGTTTCGCGGCATTCCGACTTCGATGCCCCGGTTGCCGACATTCAGTTGCCTTTAAATTTCGGGTGATCCCTCTTGAGCATGTATGCTTCTGCTACTTGTTCTACATCACACTTCCTTCCGCAAACGGCGAAATGCTTTGACTCGGTGAGTTTCGCGGTACTCCGACTTCGATGCCCCGGTTGGCGAAATTCAGTTGCCTTTGAATTCTGGGTGTATCGCCTCTTGACTCATGTATGTCTTCTGCTAATTGTTGATACATCTCACTTCCTTTGCATACAGCGAAACGCTTTTGAGCGGTGAGTTTAGCTTGCATTCCGACTCGGATGCCCCGGATGTTGCAGAAAATTTCCGTTGCCTTTGAATTTCGGGTGATCCCTTTTGAGCATGTCTGCTTCTGCTACTTGTTCTACATCACTCTTTCCTTCCGCAAAACTCATAGCGAAGAAAGCTTTGATCTGAGGTGAGTTTTGCGTTCATTTCCATCTTCGATGCCCTTCGGTTGCCGAAAATCAGTTCGCCTTGGAATTTGGATTGATCCCTTATGAGCATGTATGCTTCTGCTACTGGTTTCTACATCCACACTTCGTCCGCCGCAAATATTCAAACGGCGTTGTCTCGGTGAGTTTCGCGGCATTCCAACTTCGATGCCCCGGTTTGACGAATATTCAGTTGCCTCGTGGAATTTCGGTTTTGATCCGGTTCGAGCATGTATTCTTCTGCTACTTGTTGTACATCATAATCTTCCATCCGCAAAAGCGAATCGCTTTGACTCGGTGAAGTTTCGCGGCATTCAGAGCTGCGATGCACCGTGTTGCCGAAAGATTCAGTTGCCTTTCTGAATTTCGTGGGTGATTCCCTCTTGTTCATTGTATGCTTCTGGTCTTTGTTCGCTACATTACCACTTCCTTCCGCATTCAGCCAAACGCTTTGAGCTCGGTTGTGTTTCACGGTATTTCCGGACTTCGATGCCACGGTTGCCGAAATTCAGTTGCACGTTGAATTACGGGTGATCCCTCTTGTGGCATGTATGCTTCTGCTACTTGTTCTAGCTTCACACTTCCTTCTGCGAATAGCGAAACGCTTTGGACTCGGAGAGTTTCGCGTGCATTCCGACTAACGATGCCCCGAGTTGCCGAAATTCAGTTGCCTTGGGAATTCTGGGATGGGATTGATCCCTCTGTAGCATGTTAAACTTCTTGCTACTTGTTCTCACATCAGAACACGCTTCCTTACGCAATTGAGCGAATCGACTTTGATCGCGGTTGAGTTTCGCGGCATTTCGATCTTCGATGCGCCCCGTTGCCGAAATTCAGGTTGCCGTTGAATCTTCGGGGGTGATCCCTTTTTGAGTCATGTATGCTTAGCTACTAGTTCGCTACATCACACTTCCTACTCGCAAACAGCGAAACGGCTTTGACTCGGTGAGGTTCGCGGCATTAGCCGACCTTCGATGACCCGTGTTGTCCGAAATTCCAGTTGCCTTTTGAATTTCGGGTGATTTCCTATTGTAGTGCACGTATGCTTCTGATACTTGTTCTAAATCACACTTTCTTCTGTTGCAAAAGGCGAAACGCGCTTTGATATCGGTTGAGTTTCGCGGCATTCCGACTTCGATGCCCAGAGTGACTGAAATCTCAATTGCTCTGGAATTTTCCGGTGATTCTTTTTGAGCATGTATGCTTACCTGCTACTTGTTCCAAAATCACACTTCCTTCCGCTAATGGCGGAAATGCTTTGACTCAAGTTGGAGTTTCGCAGCATTTCGGTACTTCGATGCCTCGGTTTGGTCCAGAAATTCGAGTTGCCGTTGAATTTCGGTGTGATCCATTTTGTGCATGTATGCTTCTTTTATTGCTACTTGTGCTCACGATGTTCTACACTTCCTTCCGCAAACAGTGAAACGACTTCGCGAGTTTCGCGTTGTGTTTCGCGGGTCATTTCGACTTCGATGCACGGTTTGCCCGAAATTCCTAGTTGCCTTTGAATTATGGGTGATCCATCTACAGGATGTAGATGCTTTTGCTACTTGGTCTACATCACACTTCCATGTCACACATCAGCGAAACGCTTTTGACTCGGTGTAGTTTTCGTTGGCCATTAACGACTATTCGATGGCCCCAGTTGCCGAAATTCAGTTGCCTTTTGAATTTCGGGTGGATCCCTCTTGAGCATGTTATGCTTCTGCTACTTGGTTCTACATCACACTTCCTTCCGCAAACAGCGATAACGTTTCGACTCGGTGAGTTTCTGCGGCATTCCGAGTTCGGTGCCCCGGTTGCCGAATTTTCTAGTTTGCCATTTGAATTTCTCGGGGTGATCCCTTTTGAGAATGTAGTAGCTTATCGCTACTTGGTCTACATCACACTTCTTCCGCAAAAACAGCGTATATGACGTCTTTGACTCGGTGCGTTTCGCGGCATTCCGAATTCGATGCCCCGTCTATTTGCCGAAAATTCAGTTGACTGTATTTGAAATTGTTCGTCGGTGCTCCCTTGTCTTGAGCATGTATGCTTCTGCTACTTGTTCTACATCATCACTTCCTTCCGCAAAAAGAAACGCTTTGACTCTGGTGAGTGAGTTTCTCGGCATTCCTTTCTTCGATGCCCCTGGTTGCCAAAATTCAGTTGGCCTTTGAATATCGGGTGAACCTTTAATTGTGCCTGTATGCTTCTGCTACTGGTTCTACACTTCACACTTCGCTTTCCGCAACCAGCCCAAACGCTTTGTTTCGTTGAGTTTCGCGGCAGAATCCGATCTTCGATGCCCCAGGAGTTGCCGAAAATTAGTTGCCGTATTGAATTTCGGTGATGATCGCCCGGTTGCCGCAAGTATTGCTTCTGCTACTTGTTCTACATCACACTTCCCTATCCTGCAAACGTGCTAAACGCTTTGACTCTGGTGAGTTTCGCGGCCATTTTCGACTTTTCGAGGTCCGGTGGTTCCCGATAATTCAGGTTGCCTTTGAATTTCGGGTGTGATTTTCCTCTTGAGAATGTATGCTCTCTGCTACTTGTTAACAGCACACTTCTTCCGCTAAAAGACCAAACGCTATGACTCGGTGAGTTTCACGGTATTTCTGGCTTCGATGCCCCGGGTGCGCGAAATTCAGGCTGTTGCCGTTGAATTTCGGAGGTGATCCCTCTTGAGCATGTATGCTTTTGTTCTTACTTGTTCTACTTCAACACGTCCTTCCCTGCAAATGGCGAAACGCTTTGACTCGTGTGAGTTTCGCGGCATTCCGCCTTTCGATGCCCGGTTTGCAGAAATTCAGTTGCCTTTGGAATTGTCGGGTGAGATTCTCTCTTTAGCATGTTATACTTCTGCTACTTGTTTGTCTACATCACAATTCCTTGCCGCAAATGGCGAAACGCTTTTGACACGGTTTGAGTTTAGCGGCCATTAAGTCTTCGATGCCCACGTTTGCCGAATATTCAGTTTGCGTCTGAAATTTGGGGTGATCCCTTTTGAATGCTTGTATGCTTCTAGGTACTTGTTTTACATCACACTTTCCTTCCGCAAACAGCGATACGCTTAGAATCGGTGAGTTTCGCGGAACATTTCCGAACTTCGAGATGCCACGGTTGCTGAAATTCAATTGCCTTTGAATTTCGGGTGCTCATTCTTTTACATGTATGCTTCTGCTACTTTGTTCTACAACACACTTCCTCACGCATACAGAGAAAACGCTTTAGACTCGTGTTGAGTTGCGCGGGCAGATCGTTCTTGGGTAGCCCGGAGGTTGCCGAAATTCAGTTGCCTTTGGATTTCGGGTGAACCTCTTTGAGCATGTATGCTTCTGTTACTATGTTCTACATCACACTACTTCCGCAAACACAGTCGAAACGCTTTTGACTCGTGTGAGTTTCGCTTGCCATGCCGACTTCGATTGACCCCGGTTGCCGAAATTCAGGTGTGCTTTGAATTTCGGTGTGAGCCCTTTTGAGCATGTATGCTTCTGCTACTTGTTCTACATCATCATCTTTCCTTCCGCATAAAAACGATACGCTTAGACTCGGTGAGTTGCTCGGCATTCCGACTTCGGTTGACTCGGTTGCCGAAATTCAGTTGCTTTGGAATTTCGGGAGTTCACTTTTGAGCATAGTATGCCTTTTCGCTACTTGTTGCTACATTACTACACTGCATTCGCCACACAGCGAACCGCTTCTTGACTCGGTGAGTTTCGAGGCATTCCGATCATTCGATGCCGCCGGTTGCCGAAATTAAAGTTGCTCTTTGGATATCTTCGTGGTGATCCCTCTTTGAGCACTGTTTGCTTTCTGCGACTTGTTTCTACATCACACTTCCTTCCGCAAACAGCGATTCGCTTTGAATCGGTGAGTTTTAGCGGCATTCCGACTTCGATTGCCTCGCCCCAGGTTGCTGAGTAATTCAGTTGCATTTGGCATTTCAGGTTTCGCCTTTTTGAGAATGTATTGCTTCTGCTACTGTGTTCCACCTCCACAATTCCTTCCGCAAAATGGCGAAATTGCTGTGGATCACGATGAGTATCGACAGAGCATTTTTCGACCGATTTGCATCCAATCCGGTTGCCGAAAATTAAGCTTGCCGTTGGAAATTTTCGGGGTGGATCCCTTTCTTTTTTGAGAATTGTATGCTTCTAACTTGTTCTACAAACTTCTCGCAAACGAAACGCTTTGACTCGGTGAGTTTCGCGGCATTCCGACTTCGATGCCCCGGTTGCCGAAATTCAGTTGCCTTTGAATTTCGGGTGATCCCTCTTGAGCATGTATGCTTTTGCTACTTGTTCTTAATGCACGACTTCCTTCCGCAAATCGTGAAACGCTCTCGACTCGGTGTGTTTTCGCGGCATTCCGCATTCGGATGCCCCCGAGTTATGCCGACATTCAGTTGCACTTTGAATTTCGGCGCTGATCCATTCTTGAGGATGTATGCCTTTCGACTATACTTCGGTTACATCACACTTCCATTCCTCGCAACACAGCGAAACGCTTTGACTCTCGTGTGAGTTTCGCAAGGCATTATGACTTCGATGGGCAGTGTTGGCCGCAAATTCATGTTGCCTGTGGATTTGAGGTGAATCCCTCTTGAGTCATGTATGCTTCTGCTACTTGTTCTACATCACATTCCTTCCGCAACGAGCGCAAAATTGACGCTTTGACTCATGGTGTAGTATCGCGGCAATTTCTGACCTTCGGTGACCAGGTTGCCGACAGAATTCAGTTCGCCTATAGAATTTTCGGTGGGTGGCATCCCTCTTGAGCAAGTATGATTCTTGCTACTTGTTCTACATCACACTTCCTTCCGCATACAGCGAAACGCTTTGTCTCCGGTGAGCTTTCGCGGCATTACCGACTTCGCGATGCCAGATTTGCCCGAAATTATCTTAGCCTTTGAATTTCGGGTGATCCCTTTTGGAGCATGTTATGCTTATGCTACGGTTCATACATCACTACTTCCTTTCCTGCTAAACAACGAAACCGCCTTTTGACTAGCGGGGTGTTTTCAAGGCATCTCACTTTCTTCGTTGCCCCGGTTTGCCGAAATTCAGTTGACTTTGAAATATTCGGGTGGATCCTTTATGAGTCAGTTAGCTGCTTCTGCTACTGGTTTCTACATTCACACTATTCGTTTCCTGACAACAGCCACAGAATAAGTTGTGTCTCTTGGTTGAGTTTTCGCGGCATTCCGACCTTCGATGCCCCAGTTGCCACGAAATTCAGTTGTTGCCGTTGAATTTCGGGGTGATCCCTGTAGTGCATGTATTCTTCTCGTATTTGTTCCTACATCACATCTTCCCATCCGCAAAACAGCGAAACGCTTTGACTCGGTGGAGTAACGCTGCATTTCGCCTTCGATGCCTCGGGTTCCCGAACACTTCATGTTGACATTGATATTTCTGCCAGGTCCTGTGATCTTCCTCTTGAGCATGTCATGCTTCTGCTATTCGCTTCTACATACACAACTTCCATTTCGCAAACAGCATAACGCTTTGACTCGGTGAGTTTTTACACGGTATTCTGCCTTCGATGCCCCGTTGCCGAAATTCAGTTGCCTTTGAATTTCGGGTGATCCCTCTTGAGCATGTATGCTTCTGCTACTTGTTCTACATCACATTTCTTCCGCAAACGGCGAAACGCTTTGACTCGGTGAGTTTCGCGGCATTCCCATTTGGATGCCCCGTTTGACGAAAATTCAGTTGAGTTGTATGTCGGCGTGATCCCTCTTGAGGCGCTAGTATGCTCTTTGCAAACTGTTCTATTCACACTACCTTCCGCAAAATGGAGACAACGCTTTTGATCTCGCGGGGGTTGGAGTTTGCGGCTGGGGTGCTTCCGACTTCGGATTTGGCCAGCCTGGGTTTAGCTATCGAAATATCGAGTTGCCTTTGAATTTTCGGGTTGGATCCCTCTTGAGTCATGTTATGCCTCTGCTACTTGTTGTCTTACATTCCGCGCTACTACTTCCCTTCCGTCAACAAATGGCCTGGTACGCTTTTGACTACGGTGCTAGCTTTTTCCTGCGGTCCATCTCCAACTTTGGATTGCCCCGGTTTGCCGAAATTCAGTTGCCTTTGATTCTTCTGGGTGATCCCTTTGGAGCATTTTTTGCTTCTGCTACTTGTTCTACATCAAAACTCTTCCTTTGCCGCTCAATACAAGCGTATAAGCGCTTTGTGAGTCGTGTGTTGGTTGTTTTCTGCTGGCATATCCGACTTCGAGTGCCGTATCGTAACTTGCCGGACAAATGTCTAGTTTGCCTTTTGAAGATTGTTTTCGGGTTGGAGTGGTGGTGATACTTTCTTGTGCATGATATTGCTTCTGCTACTATGTTGGCTACCAATCAGACACGTTCCTGTCGCGCAAACAGCGCAAACGACTTTGGACTCGGTGAGTTGTCTGCGGCACATTCAGCATTCGAGTGCCTCGCGCGGGTCTTTTGCCGAAATTCAGTTGCCTTTGATATATTTTCAGGTGGGTGATTACCACTCTTGAGCTGTGCGTATGGCTATTCTGCTACCTATGTTCTGGCATGTCACATTTCCTTCCCGCAAACAGCGGTGAAACGCTTTGACTCGGTGAGTTGCGCGGCATTTCGACTTCGATGCCCCGGTTGCCGAAATTCAGTTGCCTTTGAATTTCGGGTGATCCCTCTTGAGCATGTATGCTTCTGCTACTTGTTCTACATCACACTTCCTTCAGCAAATGGCCAACGCTTTGACTCGGTGAGTTTCGCGGCATTCCGACTTCGATGCCCCGGTTGCCGAAAATTCAGTTGCCTCTGAATTTCGGGTGATCCCTCTTGAGCATGTATGCTTCTGCTACTTGTTCTAAATCACACTTCCATCCGCAAACGGCGAAACGCTTTGATTCGGTGAGTTTCGTGGCATTCCGACTTCGATGCCCCGGTTGCCGAAATTCAGTTGCCTTTGAATTTCGGGTGATCCCTCTTGAGCATGTATGCTTCTGCTACTTGTTCTGCATCACACTTCTTCCGCAAACGGCGAAACGCTTTGACTCGGTGAGTTTCGCGGCATTGCAAATTCGATGCCCCGGATGCCGAAATTCAGTTGCCTTTGAATTTCGGGTGATCCCTCTTGAGCATGTATGCTTCTGCTACTTGTTCTGCATCACACTTCTTCCGCAAACGGACGAAACGCTTTGACTCGGTGAGTTTCGCGGTCATTCCGACTTCGATGCCGCCGGTTGCGAAATTCAGTTGCCTTTGAATTTCGGGTGATCCCTCTTGAGCATGTAATGCTTCTGCTACTTGTTCTACATCACACTTCCTTCCGCAAACGGTCGAAACGCTTTGACTCGGTGAGTTTCGCGGCATTGCCTGACTTCGATGCCCCGGTTGCCGAAATTCAGTTGCCTTTGAATTTCGGGTGATCCCTCTTGAGCATGTATGCTTCTGCTACTTGTTTCTACATCACACTTCCCTCCGCAAACGGCGAAACGCTTTGACTCGGTGAGTTTCGCGGCATTCCGACTTCGATTCCCCGGTTGCCGAAATTCAGTTGCCTTTGAATTTCGGGTGATCCTCTTGAGCATGTTTGCTTTCTGCTACTTGTTTCTACATCACACTTCCTTCCGCAAACACGAAACGCTTTGACTCGGTGAGTTTCGCGGCATTCCGACTTCGATGCCCCGGTTTGCCGAAATTCAGTTGCCTTTTGAATTTCGGGTGATCCCTCTTGAGCATTGTATGCTTCTGCTACTTGTTCTTGCACATCACACTTCTTCCGCAAACAACGAAACGCTTTGGACTCGGTGAGTTTCGCGGCATTCCGACTTCGATGCCCCGGTTGCCGAAATTCAGTTGCCTTTGAATTCGGGTGATCCCTCTTGAGCATGTATGCTTCTGCTACTTGTTCTACATCACACTCCTTCCGCAAACGGCGAAACGCTTTGAATCGGTGAGTTTCGCGGCATTCCGACTTCGATGCCCCGGTTGCCGAAATTCAGTTGCCTTTGAATTTCGGGTGATCCCTCTTGAGCATGTATGCTTCTGCTACTTGTTCTACATCACACTTTCTTCCGCAAACGGCGAAACGCTTTGACTCGGTGAGTTTCGCGGGCATTCCGACTTCGATGCACCGGTTGCCGAAATTCAGTTGCCTTTGAATTTCGGGTGATCCCTCTTGAGCATGTATGCTTCTGCTACTTGTTCTACATCACACTTCCTTCCGCAAACGGCGAAACGCTTTGACTCGGTGAGTTTCGCATTCCGACTTCGATGCCCCGGTTGCCGAAATTCAGTTGCCTTTGAATTTCGGGTGATCCCTCTTGGCATGTATGCTTCTGCTACTTGTTCTACATCATCACTTCCTTCCGCAAACGGCGAAACGCTTTGACTCGGTGAGTTTCGCGGCATTCCGACTTCGATGCCGGTTGCCGAAATTTAGTTGCCTTTGAATTTCGGGTGATCCCTCTTGAGCATGTATGCTTCTGCTACTTGTTCTACATCAAATTTCTTCCGCAAACGGCGAAACGCTTTGACTCGGTGAGTTTCGAGGCATTCCGACTTCGATGCCCCGGTTGCCGAAATTCAGTTGCCTTTGAATTTCGGGTGATCCCTCTTGAGCACGTATGCTTATGCTACTTGTTCTACATCACACTTCTTCCGCAAACAGCGAAACGCTTTGACTCGGTGTGTTTCGCGGCATTCCGACTTCGATGCCCCGGTTGCCGAAATTCAGTTGCCTTTGAATTTCGGTTGATCCCTCTTGAGCATGTATGCTTCTGCTACCTTGTTCTACATCTCACTTCTTCCGCAAACGACGAAACGCTTTGACTCGGTGGTTTCGCGGCATTTCGACTTCGATGCCCCGGTTGCCGAAATTCAGTTGCCTTTGAATTTCGGTTGATCCTCATGAGCATGTATGCTTCTGCTACTTGTTCTACATCTACACTCCTCCGCAACGGCGAAACGCTGTGAATCAGTGAGTTTCGCGGCATTCCGACTTCGATGCCCCGGTTGTCCAAAATTCAGTTGCCTTTGAATTTCGGGTGATCCCTCTTGAGCATGTATGTTTCTGCTACTTGTTCTACATCACACTTCTTCCGCAAACGGCGAAACGCTTTGATCGGTGAGTTTCGCGGCATTCCGACTTCGATGCCTCAGTTGCCGAAATTCAGTTGCCTTTGAATTTCGGGTGATCCCTGTTTTGGAGCATTGTAGTATGCTTCTGCTCACTTGTTCTACATCACACTTCGTCATCCGCACACTGGCGATACGCTTTAGACCCGTGTGAGTTTCACTCGCGATTGGCACTTCCGACTTCGATATCTTTCTAATTGCCGGAAATTCTAGTATTGCCTTTGAGTTGTGGGTGGGATGCCCTATTGAGCATGTATCTGCTTCTGATACTGAATGTTGTGTACATCTCGTTCTCTTCCGTGGGCCAATACAGCGTAACGCTTTTGTGAGATCAGGTGGAGTTTTCGCGGCAGTTCTGGACTTGGATTTGTTCCCGGTTGCTTCTGCGACGACATTCATGTTTTGCCTTGTGTGAATTTCGCTGTGATCCCTCTTGTGCAAGTTATGCTTCTGCTTTACTTGTTGTTACGTCACACTTCGTCTTTAAACAGCGTAAACGCTTTGTTTGTGCGTTGAGTTTCCCGGGCATTGACAGAGTTGGACTGCCCTGTGTTTTGCCAAAAGTCAGGTGCTTTTGTAATTTCGGTGGTGATTCGCCTCTTGTAAGCATGTATGCTGTCTGCTTAAAATTTGTTCTACATCTACACTCCCGGTCCTTTGCTTAAACATGGCGAAGACGACTTTGGAGTCGGGTTAGTTGTGTTGTTTCGCTGGCAGTCTGACTTTGGATTCCTCAGGTTGCTCCCAAATTCAGTTTTGCCTTTGAATTTTCGGGTGATCCCTCTTGAGCTTGTGTTTGCTTCTTGGTTAGACTTGGTTCTCACATCAGACTATTATCTTCCGCAAATGGCCAAACGAGTTTGGAACTCTGGGCTGCAGGTTCGCGGCATTCCGACTCTTCGATGCTGTCTATTGCTGGAAATTCAGTTTGCCCTAGAATTTGGAGGGGTGGATGCCCTGTGTGAGCATGTATGCTTTCTGCTACTTGTTCTCGTTCACATTTCCTTCCGCTTTAAGACGTGCGAAACGAAACGCTTTGAGTGCGGTTGAAGTGTAGTGAGTTTCGCGGTCATTGCCGTCTTGGATTCCCCGTTGCCGACGGGAGATAAGGCCGGTTGCTTCAAATTTCATGGTTGGGCCTTTGAATTTCGGATTGATCTCCTCTTTGAGTCATGTATGGGCTTCTGCTACTTTGTTCTACGCCAGATCACTTCCATTCCGGCAGAAGGGGGCCGTAATGGCTTATGACTCGATGAGTTTGGCTTGGCATTACGACTTGGATGCCCTTGGTTTTCCGTAATTCAGTTGCTCCTTTTGAATTTCGGGTGATCCCTCTTGAGCATGTATGCTTCTGCTACTTGTTCTACATCACACTTCCTCCGCAAACGGCGAAACGCTTTGACTCGGTGAGTTTCGCGGCATTCCGACTTCGATGCCCCGGTTGCCGAAATTCAGTTGCCTTTGAATTTCGGGTGATCCCTCTTGAGCATGTATGCTTCTGCTACTTGTTCTACATCACACTTCTTCCGCAAACGGCGAAACGCTTTGACTCGGTGAGTTTCGCGGCATTCCGACTTCGATGCCCCGTTTGCCGAAATTCAGTTGCCTTTGAATTTCGGGTGATCCCTCTTGAGCATGTATGCTTCTGCTACTTGTTCTACATCAACTTCCTTCCGCAAACGGCGAAACGCTTTGACTCGGTGAGTTTCGCGGCATTCCGACTTCGATGCCCCGGTTGCCGAAATTCAGTTGCCTTTGAATTTCGGGTGATCCCTCTTGAGCATGTATGCTTCTGCTACTTGTTCTACATCACACTTCCTTCCGCAAACGGCGAAACGCTTTGACTCGGTGAGTTTCGCGGCATTCCGACTTCGATGCCCCGTTGCCGAAATTCAGTTGCCTTTGAATTTCGGGTGATCCCTCTTGAGCATGTATGCTTCTGCTACTTGTTCTACATCACACTTCTTCCGCAAACGGCGAAACGCTTTGACTCGGTGAGTTTCGCGGCATTCCGACTTCGATGCCCCGGTTGCCGAAATTCAGTTGCCTTTGAATTTCGGGTGATCCCTCTTGAGCATGTATGCTTCTGCTACTTGTTCTACATCACACTTCTTCCGCAAACGGCGAAACGCTTTGACTCGGTGAGTTTCGCGGCATTCCGACTTCGATGCCCCGGTTGCCGAAATTCAGTTGCCTTTGAATTTCGGTGATCCCTCTTGAGCATGTATGCTTCTGCTACTTGTTCTACATCACACTTCCTTCCGCAAACGGCGAAACGCTTTGACTCGGTGAGTTTCGCGGCATTCCGACTTCGATGCCCCGGTTGCCGAAATTCAGTTGCCTTTGAATTTCGGGTGATCCCTCTTGAGCATGTATGCTTCTGCTACTTGTTCTACATCACACTTCTTCCGCAAACGGCGAAACGCTTTGACTCGGTGAGTTTCGCGCATTCCGACTTCGATGCCCCGGTTGCCGAAATTCAGTTGCCTTTGAATTTCGGGTGATCCCTCTTGAGCATGTATGCTTCTGCTACTTGTTCTACATCACACTCCTTCCGCAAACGGCGAAACGCTTTGACTCGGTGAGTTTCGCGGCATTCCGACTTCGATGCCCCGGTTGCCGAAATTCAGTTGCCTTTGAATTTCGGGTGATCCCTCTTGAGCATGTATGCTTCTGCTACTTGTTCTACACATCACACTTCCTTCCGCAAACGGCGAAACGCTTTGACTCGGTGAGTTTCGCGGCATTCCGACTTCGATGCCCCGTTGCCGAAATTCAGTTGCCTTTGAATTTCGGGTGATCCCTCTTGAGCATGTATGCTTCTGCTACTTGTTCTACATCACACTTCCTTCCGCAAACGGCGAAACGCTTTGACTCGGTGAGTTTCGCGGCATTCCGACTTCGATGCCCCGGTTGCCGAAATTCAGTTGCCTTTGAATTTCGGGTGATCCTCTT
>CM055355.1:26930353-26932853 GCA_029228515.1 Populus alba x Populus x berolinensis | reverse complement strand
TGGGGCAGTGGCAGCTATGCCAACAGTGGGAAAAATCGGCAGCGCAGATTTTTTGACGAACATGGGCTGGACGCTGGGCTGTCCAGGCCAGGCAGGAAAAATCGTCAAGGGGATGCGCTGACGAAGCAGGGGCTGTTCAGACACAGCGGGCAGTGTTGGAATCGGCAGCGCCGACGAAATTGGAGAAGTCGGCAGAATCGGCAGCCGGTGCTGGCGATGAGTCTGGACTGTTTATAGTCCTAGGCGTGACGAAAAAGACTGGGGGCCTAGGCAGCGGCAGCGATGCCAACAGTGGGAAAAATCGGCAGCGCGGAGATCCGCAGCTGGAGGCCCGTCGGGGAAAATCGGCAGCGCAGATTTGTTGACGAACACGGGCTGGACGCTGGGCTGTCGAGGCCAGGCAGGAAAATTCGTCAAGGGGACGCGCTGACGAAACAGGGGCTGTTCAGACACAGCAGGCAGTGTTGGAATCGGCAGCGCGGACGAACGAGGGGCTGTTCAGACAAATCGGCAACGTCGGAAAAATCGGCAGCGCGGATTTGTGCAGCTGGAGGCCCTATCAGCTGGCTGCCCGCAACGAGTCATTCAATTCTCTGCCCTATCAACATAACTCCCGATGTGTTGTTCGCTATCTTGGAAGAAGAGATCTCTTCCTCCCCGCGTCGGCCGGGTGCGATTACCCGGCGGCGTCGTTCAAATCACTGCCCTATCGGCCACAACTGCTGATGGGGGGGATTAGAGGCCGGCCATGGTGGTGAGGGGAGGCCAAGACCGTGAAAGCAAGAGTTTTCCCGGGGCTCCTCCGGTGGCCGCGGCATGCGCGCTGCCGGTTTTCCCGCATCCCGCCAAGAAAACGTCATGCTTTCCACGTGAAATCAATCCAGTAAAATCAGCCATATTTTTGTGAGGCTGCCAGCCGAATTTGGGGTCATTCCGGGCCGGTTCCTATTTTTGCGTATTTCCTTGATTTTTAATGGTAGGAAAATAAAAAAAAATACTTCCCGACCTCGAAAAAATCTGGGAAAATTTATAAAGGTGGATTGGATTTTTGCCAACCTATGTGCAAAATTTCAGCTCAAAATACCAAGAAATGAATTTTTTAGAGGGGGGGTGACAGCTGGGACCTAGTAGTGTCTGCCCCTGCCAGAGCTGCAATAACACTTATAGCTCTTTAGGGGGGTGCCCCCCGACTGGCCATGGGGCGCGCTGGCTGGCGCCCATAGGCCTGCCGCGGGGGATTTGCGAGCTGCTGCTACACACGTGGGGGGCCTCACGGCCCGAAGTAACGCCGCCATCGATGACCCGTTTTCCGGCCGGCGACGACCCGATTCCGACCACCGCCCTATAAAAATCACACGCGCGCGCGCGCCCGCCCGCGCCCGCGCCCGCGTCTGCGCTTGGCGCTGGGGCGCTGGGGCCTGAGGGCCTGGGGCCCTTGGGGGCCCTTGGGCTCTTGGGCGATTGGGCGCGCGCGCGCGCGGCAATGATTTCCATGCCGCGCTGCGCAACGGGGGCTGACGCGGGGACAGCCCCTGCTGGCTGGCTATCTTACCCGCGGGGGGGCTGCCTTCGGGCCTTGCCCCCCTGCGCTCTTGCCTGCCCCCCGCGCGGGAGAGGCTACGCACACTCTGCGGCAGCGATGCCAGCAGTGGGAAAAATCGGCAGCGCGGACAGCCCCCGCTGGCTTGCTGTCGTGCCCGCGGGGGGGCTGCCTTCGGGCCCGGGGCAGCGGCAGCGATGCCAGCAGTGGGAAAAATCGGCAGCGCGGACAGCCCCCGCTGGCTTGCTGTCGTGCCCGCGGGGGGGCTGCCTTCGGGCCCGGGGCAGCGGCAGCGATGCCAGCAGTGGGAAAAATCGGCAGCGCGGACAGCCCCCGCTGGCTTGCTGTCGTGCCCGCGGGGGGGCTGCCTTC
The DNA here is from genome assembly GCA_029228515.1 of Populus alba x Populus x berolinensis. Taxonomy (NCBI): domain Eukaryota; kingdom Viridiplantae; phylum Streptophyta; class Magnoliopsida; order Malpighiales; family Salicaceae; genus Populus; species Populus alba x Populus x berolinensis. The sequence continues at coordinate 26,930,941 of CM055355.1, read as the reverse complement.
GGGCCCGGGGCAGCGGCAGCGATGCCAGCAGTGGGAAAAATCGGCAGCGCGGACAGCCCCCGCTGGCTTGCTGTCGTGCCCGCGGGGGGGCTGCCTTCGGGCCCGGGGCAGCGGCAGCGATGCCAGCAGTGGGAAAAATCGGCAGCGCGGACAGCCCCCGCTGGCTTGCTGTCTTGCCCGCGGGGGGGCTGCCTTCGGGCCCGGGGCCCCTGCGCTCTTGCCTGCCCCCCGCGCGGGAGAGGCTAGGCGCTGCTGGGGCCAGCCCGACGTCGCTGGCCGCGCATGCGCGCTGCCGGTTTTCTCGCATCCCGCCAAGAAAACGTCGTGCTTTCCACATGAAACCAATCCAGTAAAATCAGCCATATTTTTGTGAGGCTGCCAGCCGAATTTGGGGTCATTCCGGGCCGGTTCCTATTTTTGCGTATTTCCTTGATTTTTAATGGTAGGAAAATAAAAAAAAATACTTCCCGACCTCGAAAAAATCTGGGAAAATTTATAAAGTTGGATTGGATTTTTTCCAACATATGTGCAAAATTTCAGCTCAAAATACCAAGAAATGAATTTTTTAGAGGGGGGGTGACAGCTGGG
>CM055355.1:26917853-26920353 GCA_029228515.1 Populus alba x Populus x berolinensis | reverse complement strand
TTCAGCTCAAAATACCAAGAAATGAATTTTTTAGAGGGGGGGTGACAGCTGGGACCTAGTAGTGTCTGCCCCTGCCAGAGCTGCAATAACACTTATAGCTCTTTAGGGGGGTGCCCCCCGACTGGCCATGGGGCGCGCTGGCTGGCGCCCATAGGCCTGCCGCGGGGGATTTGCGAGCTGCTGCTACACACGTGGGGGGCCTCACGGCCCGAAGTAACGCCGCCATCGATGACCCGTTTTCCGGCCGGCGACGACCCGATTCCGACCACCGCCCTATAAAAATCACACGCGCGCGCCCGCCCGCGCCCGCGCCCGCGTCTGCGCTTGGCGCTGGGGCGCTGGGGCCTGAGGGCCTGGGGCCCTTGGGGGCCCTTGGGCTCTTGGGCGATTGGGCGCGCGCGCGCGCGGCAATGATTTCCATGCCGCGCTGCGCAACGGGGGCTGACGCGGGGACAGCCCCTGCTGGCTGGCTATCTTACCCGCGGGGGGGCTGCCTTCGGGCCTTGCCCCCCTGCGCTCTTGCCTGCCCCCCGCGCGGGAGAGGCTACGCACACTCTGCGGCAGCGATGCCAGCAGTGGGAAAAATCGGCAGCGCGGACAGCCCCCTCTGGCTTGCTGTCGTGCCCGCGGGGGGGCTGCCTTCGGGCCCGGGGCAGCGGCAGCGATGCCAGCAGTGGGAAAAATCGGCAGCGCGGACAGCCCCCGCTGGCTTGCTGTCGTGCCCGCGGGGGGGCTGCCTTCGGGCCCGGGGCAGCGGCAGCGATGCCAGCAGTGGGAAAAATCGGCAGCGCGGACAGCCCCCGCTGGCTTGCTGTCGTGCCCGCGGGGGGGCTGCCTTCGGGCCCGGGGCAGCGGCAGCGATGCCAGCAGTGGGAAAAATCGGCAGCGCGGACAGCCCCCGCTGGCTTGCTGTCGTGCCCGCGGGGGGGCTGCCTTCGGGCCCGGGGCAGCGGCAGCGATGCCAGCAGTGGGAAAAATCGGCAGCGCGGACAGCCCCCGCTGGCTTGCTGTCGTGCCCGCGGGGGGGCTGCCTTCGGGCCCGGGGCAGCGGCAGCGATGCCAGCAGTGGGAAAAATCGGCAGCGCGGACAGCCCCCGCTGGCTTGCTGTCGTGCCCGCGGGGGGGCTGCCTTCGGGCCCGGGGCAGCGGCAGCGATGCCAGCAGTGGGAAAAATCGGCAGCGCGGACAGCCCCCGCTGGCTTGCTGTCGTGCCCGCGGGGGGGCTGCCTTCGGGCCCGGGGCAGCGGCAGCGATGCCAGCAGTGGGAAAAATCGGCAGCGCGGACAGCCCCCGCTGGCTTGCTGTCGTGCCCGCGGGGGGGCTGCCTTCGGGCCCGGGGCAGCGGCAGCGATGCCAGCAGTGGGAAAAATCGGCAGCGCGGACAGCCCCCGCTGGCTTGCTGTCTTGCCCGCGGGGGGGCTGCCTTCGGGCCCGGGGCCCCTGCGCTCTTGCCTGCCCCCCGCGCGGGAGAGGCTAGGCGCTGCTGGGGCCAGCCCGACGTCGCTGGCCGCGCATGCGCGCTGCCGGTTTTCTCGCATCCCGCCAAGAAAACGTCGTGCTTTCCACATGAAACCAATCCAGTAAAATCAGCCATATTTTTGTGAGGCTGCCAGCCGAATTTGGGGTCATTCCGGGCCGGTTCCTATTTTTGCGTATTTCCTTGATTTTTAATGGTTGGAAAATAAAAAAAAATACTTCCCGACCTCGAAAAAATCTGGGAAAATTTATAAAGTTGGATTGGATTTTTTCCAACATATGTGCAAAATTTCAGCTCAAAATACCAAGAAATGAATTTTTTAGAGGGGGGGTGACAGCTGGGACCTAGTAGTGTCTTACCCTGCCAGAGCTGCAATAACACTTATAGCTCTTTAGGGGGGTGCCCCCTGGCTGGCCCTGGGGCGCGCAGGCTGGCGCCCATAGGCCTGCCGCGGGGGATTTGTTGGGATGCTGCTATGCTCGGACTAAAGTGGGGGGCCTCACGGGCCCGAAGTAACGCCGCCATCGTATGACCCGTTTTCCGGCCGGCGACGACACGATTCCGGCCAACGATCCCTGTGGACCGCTCAAAGCCGTTGGGCGCGTTGGGGCTGCTTATCCGCGGCTGCGGGCGCTCACGCACTCTGATTTGCCAGCGCTCGTGACAACCAATAGGCTGCCCCAACGCGCCACAACGGTCTTGGCGCGGTCGTTCATGATTCCGGCCACCTTCCCTGTGACCCGCTCCAAGCCGTTGGGCGCGTTGGGGCTGCTTATCCGCGGCTGCGGGCGGCGCACGCACTCTGATTTGCCAGCGCTCGTGCCAACCAATAGGCAGCACCCACGCGCCCAAAGGCTTGGCGCGTCGTCACGATTCCGGCCACCGTCCCTGTGACCCCGCTCCAAGCCGTTGGGCGCGTTGGGGCTGCTTTTCCGCGTGCTGCGGGCGCGCTCGCACTCTGATTTGCCAGCGCTCGTGCCAACCAATAGGCAGCCCCAACGCGCCCAAACGGCTTGGCGCGAC
>CM055355.1:26883371-26912753 GCA_029228515.1 Populus alba x Populus x berolinensis | reverse complement strand
TTGCCTTTGAATTTCAGGTGATCTCTTGAGCATGTATGCTTCTTTCTACTTGTTCTACATCAGACTTCTTCCGCAAACGGCGAAACGCTTTGACTCGGTGAGTTTCGCGGCATTCCGACTTCGATCCCCGGTTGCCGAAATTCAGTTGCCTTTGAATTTCGGGTGATCCCTCTGAGCATTTATGCTTCTGCTACTTGTTCCTACATCATTTCTTCGCAAACGGCGAAACGCTTTGACTCGGTGAGTTTCGCGGCATTCCGACTTCGATTCCCGGTTGCCGAAATTCAGTTGCCTTTGAATTTCGGGTGATCCCTCTTGAGCATGTATGCTTCTGCTACTTGTTCTACATCAGACTTCTTCCGCAAACGGCGAAACGCTTTGACTCGGTGAGTTTCGCGGCATTCCGACTTCGATTCCCCGGTTGCCGAAATTCAGTTGCCTTTGAATTTCGGGTGATCCCTCTTGAGCATGTATGCTTCTGCTACTTGTTCACATCAGACTTCTTCCGCAAACGGCGAAACGCTTTGACTCGGTGAGTTTCGCGGCATTCCGACTTCGATTCCCCGGTTGCCGAAATTCAGTTGCCTTTGAATTTCGGGTGATCCCTCTTGAGCATGTATGCTTCTGCTACTTGTTCCACATCAGACTTCTCCGCAAACGGCGAAACGCTTTGACTCGGTGAGTTTCGCGGCATTCCGACTTCGATTCCGGTTGCCGAAATTCAGTTGCCTTTGAATTTCGGGTGATCCCTCTTGAGCATGTATGCTTCTGCTACTTGTTCCACATCAGACTTCTTCCGCAAACGGCTAAATGCTTTGACTTGGTGAGTTTCGCGGCATTCTGACTTCGATTCCCCGGTTGCTGAATTCAGTTGCCTTTGAATTTCGGGTGCTCCCTCTTGAGCATGTATGCTTCTGCTACTTGTTCCACATCAGACTTCTTCCGCAAAAGGCGCAACGCTTTGACTCGGTGAGTTTCGCGGCATTCCGACTTCGATTCCCCGGTTGCCGAAATTCAGTTGCCTTTGAATTTCGGGTGCTCCCTCTTGAGCATGTATGCTTCTGCTACTTGTTCCACATCAGACTTCTTCCGCAAACTGCGAAACGCTTTGACTCGGCGAGTTTCGCGGCATTCCGACTTCGATTCCCCGGTTGCCGAAATTCAGTTGCCTTTGAATTTCGGGTGATCCCTCTTGAGCATGTATGCTTCTGCTACTTGTTCACATCAGACTTCTTCCGCAAACGGCGAAACGCTTTGACTCGGTGAGTTTCGCGGCATTCCGACTTCGATTCCCGGTTGCCGAAATTCAGTTGCCTTTGAATTTCGGGTGATCCCTCTTGAGCATGTATGCTTCTGCTACTTGTTCCACATCAGACTTCTTCCGCAAACGGCGAAACGCTTTGACTCGGTGAGTTTCGCGGCATTCCGACTTCGATTCCCCGGTTGCCGAAATTCAGTTGCCTTTGAATTTCGGGTGATCCCTCTTGAGCATGTATGCTTCTGCTACTTGTTCTACATCAGACTTCTTCCGCAAACGGCGAAACGCTTTGACTCGGTGAGTTTCGCGGCATTCCGACTTCGATGCCCCGGTTGCCGAAATTCAGTTGCCTTTGAATTTCGGGTGATCCCTCTTGAGCATGTATGCTTCTGCTACTTGTTCTACATCAGACTTCTTCCGCAAACGGCGAAACGCTTTGACTCGGTGAGTTTCGCGGCATTCCGACTTCGATTCCCCGGTTGCCGAAATTCAGTTGCCTTTGAATTTCGGGTGATCCCTCTTGAGCATGTATGCTTCTGCTACTTGTTCTACATCAGACTTCTTCCGCAAACGGCGAAACGCTTTGACTCGGTGAGTTTCGCGGCATTCCGACTTCGATGCCCCGGTTGCCGAAATTCAGTTGCCTTTGAATTTCGGGTGATCCCTCTTGAGCATGTATGCTTCTGCTACTTGTTCTACATCACACTTCTTCCGCAAACGGCGAAACGCTTTGACTCGGTGAGTTTCGCGGCATTCCGACTTCGATGCCCCGGTTGCCGAAATTCAGTTGCCTTTGAATTTCGGGTGATCCCTCTTGAGCATGTATGCTTCTGCTACTTGTTCTACATCAGACTTCTTCCGCAAACGGCGAAACGCTTTGACTCGGTGAGTTTCGCGGCATTCCGACTTCGATGCCCCGGTTGCCGAAATTCAGTTGCCTTTGAATTTCGGGTGATCCCTCTTGAGCATGTATGCTTCTGCTACTTGTTCTACATCAGACTTCTTCCGCAAACGGCGAAACGCTTTGACTCGGTGAGTTTCGCGGCATTCCGACTTCGATGCCCGGTTGCCGAAATTCAGTTGCCTTTGAATTTCGGGTGATCCCTCTTGAGCATGTATGCTTCTGCTACTTGTTCTACATCAGACTTCTTCCGCAAACGGCGAAACGCTTTGACTCGGTGAGTTTCGCGGCATTCCGACTTCGATTCCCGGTTGCCGAAATTCAGTTGCCTTTGAATTTCGGGTGATCCCTCTTGAGCATGTATGCTTCTGCTACTTGTTCTACATCAGACTTCTTCCGCAAACGGCGAAACGCTTTGACTCGGTGAGTTTCGCGGCATTCCGACTTCGATGCCCCGGTTGCCGAAATTCAGTTGCCTTTGAATTTCGGGTGATCCCTCTTGAGCATGTATGCTTCTGCTACTTGTTCTACATCAGACTTCTTCCGCAAACGGCGAAACGCTTTGACTCGGTGAGTTTCGCGGCATTCCGACTTCGATGCCCCGGTTGCCGAAATTCAGTTGCCTTTGAATTTCGGGTGATCCCTCTTGAGCATGTATGCTTCTGCTACTTGTTCTACATCAGACTTCTTCCGCAAACGGCGAAACGCTTTGACTCGGTGAGTTTCGCGGCATTCCGACTTCGATGCCCCGGTTGCCGAAATTCAGTTGCCTTTGAATTTCGGGTGATCCCTCTTGAGCATGTATGCTTCTGCTACTTGTTCTACATCAGACTTCTTCCGCAAACGGCGAAACGCTTTGACTCGGTGAGTTTCGCGGCATTCCGACTTCGATGCCCCGGTTGCCGAAATTCAGTTGCCTTTGAATTTCGGGTGATCCCTCTTGAGCATGTATGCTTCTGCTACTTGTTCTACATCAGACTTCTTCCGCAAACGGCGAAACGCTTTGACTCGGTGAGTTTCGCGGCATTCCGACTTCGATGCCCCGGTTGCCGAAATTCAGTTGCCTTTGAATTTCGGGTGATCCCTCTTGAGCATGTATGCTTCTGCTACTTGTTCTACATCAGACTTCTTCCGCAAACGGCGAAACGCTTTGACTCGGTGAGTTTCGCGGCATTCCGACTTCGATGCCCCGGTTGCCGAAATTCAGTTGCCTTTGAATTTCGGGTGATCCCTCTTGAGCATGTATGCTTCTGCTACTTGTTCTACATCAGACTTCTTCCGCAAACGGCGAAACGCTTTGACTCGGTGAGTTTCGCGGCATTCCGACTTCGATGCCCCGGTTGCCGAAATTCAGTTGCCTTTGAATTTCGGGTGATCCCTCTTGAGCATGTATGCTTCTGCTACTTGTTCTACATCAGACTTCTTCCGCAAACGGCGAAACGCTTTGACTCGGTGAGTTTCGCGGCATTCCGACTTCGATGCCCCGGTTGCCGAAATTCAGTTGCCTTTGAATTTCGGGTGATCCCTCTTGAGCATGTATGCTTCTGCTACTTGTTCTACATCAGACTTCTTCCGCAAACGGCGAAACGCTTTGACTCGGTGAGTTTCGCGGCATTCCGACTTCGATGCCCGGTTGCCGAAATTCAGTTGCCTTTGAATTTCGGGTGATCCCTCTTGAGCATGTATGCTTCTGCTACTTGTTCTACATCAGACTTCTTCCGCAAACGGCGAAACGCTTTGACTCGGTGAGTTTCGCGGCATTCCGACTTCGATGCCCCGGTTGCCGAAATTCAGTTGCCTTTGAATTTCGGGTGATCCCTCTTGAGCATGTATGCTTCTGCTACTTGTTCTACATCAGACTTCTTCCGCAAACGGCGAAACGCTTTGACTCGGTGAGTTTCGCGGCATTCCGACTTCGATGCCCCGGTTGCCGAAATTCAGTTGCCTTTGAATTTCGGGTGATCCCTCTTGAGCATGTATGCTTCTGCTACTTGTTCTACATCAGACTTCTTCCGCAAACGGCGAAACGCTTTGACTCGGTGAGTTTCGCGGCATTCCGACTTCGATGCCCCGGTTGCCGAAATTCAGTTGCCTTTGAATTTCGGGTGATCCCTCTTGAGCATGTATGCTTCTGCTACTTGTTCTACATCAGACTTCTTCCGCAAACGGCGAAACGCTTTGACTCGGTGAGTTTCGCGGCATTCCGACTTCGATGCCCCGGTTGCCGAAATTCAGTTGCCTTTGAATTTCGGGTGATCCCTCTTGAGCATGTATGCTTCTGCTACTTGTTCTACATCAGACTTCTTCCGCAAACGGCGAAACGCTTTGACTCGGTGAGTTTCGCGGCATTCCGACTTCGATGCCCCGGTTGCCGAAATTCAGTTGCCTTTGAATTTCGGGTGATCCCTCTTGAGCATGTATGCTTCTGCTACTTGTTCTACATCAGACTTCTTCCGCAAACGGCGAAACGCTTTGACTCGGTGAGTTTCGCGGCATTCCGACTTCGATGCCCCGGTTGCCGAAATTCAGTTGCCTTTGAATTTCGGGTGATCCCTCTTGAGCATGTATGCTTCTGCTACTTGTTCTACATCAGACTTCTTCCGCAAACGGCGAAACGCTTTGACTCGGTGAGTTTCGCGGCATTCCGACTTCGATGCCCCGGTTGCCGAAATTCAGTTGCCTTTGAATTTCGGGTGATCCCTCTTGAGCATGTATGCTTCTGCTACTTGTTCTACATCAGACTTCTTCCGCAAACGGCGAAACGCTTTGACTCGGTGAGTTTCGCGGCATTCCGACTTCGATGCCCCGGTTGCCGAAATTCAGTTGCCTTTGAATTTCGGGTGATCCCTCTTGAGCATGTATGCTTCTGCTACTTGTTCTACATCAGACTTCTTCCGCAAACGGCGAAACGCTTTGACTCGGTGAGTTTCGCGGCATTCCGACTTCGATGCCCCGGTTGCCGAAATTCAGTTGCCTTTGAATTTCGGGTGATCCCTCTTGAGCATGTATGCTTCTGCTACTTGTTCTACATCAGACTTCTTCCGCAAACGGCGAAACGCTTTGACTCGGTGAGTTTCGCGGCATTCCGACTTCGATGCCCGGTTGCCGAAATTCAGTTGCCTTTGAATTTCGGGTGATCCCTCTTGAGCATGTATGCTTCTGCTACTTGTTCTACATCAGACTTCTTCCGCAAACGGCGAAACGCTTTGACTCGGTGAGTTTCGCGGCATTCCGACTTCGATGCCCCGGTTGCCGAAATTCAGTTGCCTTTGAATTTCGGGTGATCCCTCTTGAGCATGTATGCTTCTGCTACTTGTTCTACATCAGACTTCTTCCGCAAACGGCGAAACGCTTTGACTCGGTGAGTTTCGCGGCATTCCGACTTCGATGCCCCGGTTGCCGAAATTCAGTTGCCTTTGAATTTCGGGTGATCCCTCTTGAGCATGTATGCTTCTGCTACTTGTTCTACATCAGACTTCTTCCGCAAACGGCGAAACGCTTTGACTCGGTGAGTTTCGCGGCATTCCGACTTCGATGCCCCGGTTGCCGAAATTCAGTTGCCTTTGAATTTCGGGTGATCCCTCTTGAGCATGTATGCTTCTGCTACTTGTTCTACATCAGACTTCTTCCGCAAACGGCGAAACGCTTTGACTCGGTGAGTTTCGCGGCATTCCGACTTCGATGCCCCGGTTGCCGAAATTCAGTTGCCTTTGAATTTCGGGTGATCCCTCTTGAGCATGTATGCTTCTGCTACTTGTTCTACATCAGACTTCTTCCGCAAACGGCGAAACGCTTTGACTCGGTGAGTTTCGCGGCATTCCGACTTCGATGCCCCGGTTGCCGAAATTCAGTTGCCTTTGAATTTCGGGTGATCCCTCTTGAGCATGTATGCTTCTGCTACTTGTTCTACATCAGACTTCTTCCGCAAACGGCGAAACGCTTTGACTCGGTGAGTTTCGCGGCATTCCGACTTCGATGCCCCGGTTGCCGAAATTCAGTTGCCTTTGAATTTCGGGTGATCCCTCTTGAGCATGTATGCTTCTGCTACTTGTTCTACATCAGACTTCTTCCGCAAACGGCGAAACGCTTTGACTCGGTGAGTTTCGCGGCATTCCGACTTCGATGCCCGGTTGCCGAAATTCAGTTGCCTTTGAATTTCGGGTGATCCCTCTTGAGCATGTATGCTTCTGCTACTTGTTCTACATCAGACTTCTTCCGCAAACGGCGAAACGCTTTGACTCGGTGAGTTTCGCGGCATTCCGACTTCGATGCCCCGGTTGCCGAAATTCAGTTGCCTTTGAATTTCGGGTGATCCCTCTTGAGCATGTATGCTTCTGCTACTTGTTCTACATCAGACTTCTTCCGCAAACGGCGAAACGCTTTGACTCGGTGAGTTTCGCGGCATTCCGACTTCGATGCCCCGGTTGCCGAAATTCAGTTGCCTTTGAATTTCGGGTGATCCCTCTTGAGCATGTATGCTTCTGCTACTTGTTCTACATCAGACTTCTTCCGCAAACGGCGAAACGCTTTGACTCGGTGAGTTTCGCGGCATTCCGACTTCGATGCCCCGGTTGCCGAAATTCAGTTGCCTTTGAATTTCGGGTGATCCCTCTTGAGCATGTATGCTTCTGCTACTTGTTCTACATCAGACTTCTTCCGCAAACGGCGAAACGCTTTGACTCGGTGAGTTTCGCGGCATTCCGACTTCGATGCCCCGGTTGCCGAAATTCAGTTGCCTTTGAATTTCGGGTGATCCCTCTTGAGCATGTATGCTTCTGCTACTTGTTCTACATCAGACTTCTTCCGCAAACGGCGAAACGCTTTGACTCGGTGAGTTTCGCGGCATTCCGACTTCGATGCCCCGGTTGCCGAAATTCAGTTGCCTTTGAATTTCGGGTGATCCCTCTTGAGCATGTATGCTTCTGCTACTTGTTCTACATCAGACTTCTTCCGCAAACGGCGAAACGCTTTGACTCGGTGAGTTTCGCGGCATTCCGACTTCGATGCCCGGTTGCCGAAATTCAGTTGCCTTTGAATTTCGGGTGATCCCTCTTGAGCATGTATGCTTCTGCTACTTGTTCTACATCAGACTTCTTCCGCAAACGGCGAAACGCTTTGACTCGGTGAGTTTCGCGGCATTCCGACTTCGATGCCCCGGTTGCCGAAATTCAGTTGCCTTTGAATTTCGGGTGATCCCTCTTGAGCATGTATGCTTCTGCTACTTGTTCTACATCAGACTTCTTCCGCAAACGGCGAAACGCTTTGACTCGGTGAGTTTCGCGGCATTCCGACTTCGATGCCCCGGTTGCCGAAATTCAGTTGCCTTTGAATTTCGGGTGATCCCTCTTGAGCATGTATGCTTCTGCTACTTGTTCTACATCAGACTTCTTCCGCAAACGGCGAAACGCTTTGACTCGGTGAGTTTCGCGGCATTCCGACTTCGATGCCCCGGTTGCCGAAATTCAGTTGCCTTTGAATTTCGGGTGATCCCTCTTGAGCATGTATGCTTCTGCTACTTGTTCTACATCAGACTTCTTCCGCAAACGGCGAAACGCTTTGACTCGGTGAGTTTCGCGGCATTCCGACTTCGATGCCCCGGTTGCCGAAATTCAGTTGCCTTTGAATTTCGGGTGATCCCTCTTGAGCATGTATGCTTCTGCTACTTGTTCTACATCAGACTTCTTCCGCAAACGGCGAAACGCTTTGACTCGGTGAGTTTCGCGGCATTCCGACTTCGATGCCCCGGTTGCCGAAATTCAGTTGCCTTTGAATTTCGGGTGATCCCTCTTGAGCATGTATGCTTCTGCTACTTGTTCTACATCAGACTTCTTCCGCAAACGGCGAAACGCTTTGACTCGGTGAGTTTCGCGGCATTCCGACTTCGATGCCCCGGTTGCCGAAATTCAGTTGCCTTTGAATTTCGGGTGATCCCTCTTGAGCATGTATGCTTCTGCTACTTGTTCTACATCAGACTTCTTCCGCAAACGGCGAAACGCTTTGACTCGGTGAGTTTCGCGGCATTCCGACTTCGATGCCCCGGTTGCCGAAATTCAGTTGCCTTTGAATTTCGGGTGATCCCTCTTGAGCATGTATGCTTCTGCTACTTGTTCTACATCAGACTTCTTCCGCAAACGGCGAAACGCTTTGACTCGGTGAGTTTCGCGGCATTCCGACTTCGATGCCCCGGTTGCCGAAATTCAGTTGCCTTTGAATTTCGGGTGATCCCTCTTGAGCATGTATGCTTCTGCTACTTGTTCTACATCAGACTTCTTCCGCAAACGGCGAAACGCTTTGACTCGGTGAGTTTCGCGGCATTCCGACTTCGATGCCCCGGTTGCCGAAATTCAGTTGCCTTTGAATTTCGGGTGATCCCTCTTGAGCATGTATGCTTCTGCTACTTGTTCTACATCAGACTTCTTCCGCAAACGGCGAAACGCTTTGACTCGGTGAGTTTCGCGGCATTCCGACTTCGATGCCCCGGTTGCCGAAATTCAGTTGCCTTTGAATTTCGGGTGATCCCTCTTGAGCATGTATGCTTCTGCTACTTGTTCTACATCAGACTTCTTCCGCAAACGGCGAAACGCTTTGACTCGGTGAGTTTCGCGGCATTCCGACTTCGATGCCCCGGTTGCCGAAATTCAGTTGCCTTTGAATTTCGGGTGATCCCTCTTGAGCATGTATGCTTCTGCTACTTGTTCTACATCAGACTTCTTCCGCAAACGGCGAAACGCTTTGACTCGGTGAGTTTCGCGGCATTCCGACTTCGATGCCCCGGTTGCCGAAATTCAGTTGCCTTTGAATTTCGGGTGATCCCTCTTGAGCATGTATGCTTCTGCTACTTGTTCTACATCAGACTTCTTCCGCAAACGGCGAAACGCTTTGACTCGGTGAGTTTCGCGGCATTCCGACTTCGATGCCCCGGTTGCCGAAATTCAGTTGCCTTTGAATTTCGGGTGATCCCTCTTGAGCATGTATGCTTCTGCTACTTGTTCTACATCAGACTTCTTCCGCAAACGGCGAAACGCTTTGACTCGGTGAGTTTCGCGGCATTCCGACTTCGATGCCCCGGTTGCCGAAATTCAGTTGCCTTTGAATTTCGGGTGATCCCTCTTGAGCATGTATGCTTCTGCTACTTGTTCTACATCAGACTTCTTCCGCAAACGGCGAAACGCTTTGACTCGGTGAGTTTCGCGGCATTCCGACTTCGATGCCCCGGTTGCCGAAATTCAGTTGCCTTTGAATTTCGGGTGATCCCTCTTGAGCATGTATGCTTCTGCTACTTGTTCTACATCAGACTTCTTCCGCAAACGGCGAAACGCTTTGACTCGGTGAGTTTCGCGGCATTCCGACTTCGATGCCCCGGTTGCCGAAATTCAGTTGCCTTTGAATTTCGGGTGATCCCTCTTGAGCATGTATGCTTCTGCTACTTGTTCTACATCAGACTTCTTCCGCAAACGGCGAAACGCTTTGACTCGGTGAGTTTCGCGGCATTCCGACTTCGATGCCCCGGTTGCCGAAATTCAGTTGCCTTTGAATTTCGGGTGATCCCTCTTGAGCATGTATGCTTCTGCTACTTGTTCTACATCAGACTTCTTCCGCAAACGGCGAAACGCTTTGACTCGGTGAGTTTCGCGGCATTCCGACTTCGATGCCCCGGTTGCCGAAATTCAGTTGCCTTTGAATTTCGGGTGATCCCTCTTGAGCATGTATGCTTCTGCTACTTGTTCTACATCAGACTTCTTCCGCAAACGGCGAAACGCTTTGACTCGGTGAGTTTCGCGGCATTCCGACTTCGATGCCCCGGTTGCCGAAATTCAGTTGCCTTTGAATTTCGGGTGATCCCTCTTGAGCATGTATGCTTCTGCTACTTGTTCTACATCAGACTTCTTCCGCAAACGGCGAAACGCTTTGACTCGGTGAGTTTCGCGGCATTCCGACTTCGATGCCCCGGTTGCCGAAATTCAGTTGCCTTTGAATTTCGGGTGATCCCTCTTGAGCATGTATGCTTCTGCTACTTGTTCTACATCAGACTTCTTCCGCAAACGGCGAAACGCTTTGACTCGGTGAGTTTCGCGGCATTCCGACTTCGATGCCCCGGTTGCCGAAATTCAGTTGCCTTTGAATTTCGGGTGATCCCTCTTGAGCATGTATGCTTCTGCTACTTGTTCTACATCAGACTTCTTCCGCAAACGGCGAAACGCTTTGACTCGGTGAGTTTCGCGGCATTCCGACTTCGATGCCCCGGTTGCCGAAATTCAGTTGCCTTTGAATTTCGGGTGATCCCTCTTGAGCATGTATGCTTCTGCTACTTGTTCTACATCAGACTTCTTCCGCAAACGGCGAAACGCTTTGACTCGGTGAGTTTCGCGGCATTCCGACTTCGATGCCCCGGTTGCCGAAATTCAGTTGCCTTTGAATTTCGGGTGATCCCTCTTGAGCATGTATGCTTCTGCTACTTGTTCTACATCAGACTTCTTCCGCAAACGGCGAAACGCTTTGACTCGGTGAGTTTCGCGGCATTCCGACTTCGATGCCCCGGTTGCCGAAATTCAGTTGCCTTTGAATTTCGGGTGATCCCTCTTGAGCATGTATGCTTCTGCTACTTGTTCTACATCAGACTTCTTCCGCAAACGGCGAAACGCTTTGACTCGGTGAGTTTCGCGGCATTCCGACTTCGATGCCCCGGTTGCCGAAATTCAGTTGCCTTTGAATTTCGGGTGATCCCTCTTGAGCATGTATGCTTCTGCTACTTGTTCTACATCAGACTTCTTCCGCAAACGGCGAAACGCTTTGACTCGGTGAGTTTCGCGGCATTCCGACTTCGATGCCCCGGTTGCCGAAATTCAGTTGCCTTTGAATTTCGGGTGATCCCTCTTGAGCATGTATGCTTCTGCTACTTGTTCTACATCAGACTTCTTCCGCAAACGGCGAAACGCTTTGACTCGGTGAGTTTCGCGGCATTCCGACTTCGATGCCCCGGTTGCCGAAATTCAGTTGCCTTTGAATTTCGGGTGATCCCTCTTGAGCATGTATGCTTCTGCTACTTGTTCTACATCAGACTTCTTCCGCAAACGGCGAAACGCTTTGACTCGGTGAGTTTCGCGGCATTCCGACTTCGATGCCCCGGTTGCCGAAATTCAGTTGCCTTTGAATTTCGGGTGATCCCTCTTGAGCATGTATGCTTCTGCTACTTGTTCTACATCAGACTTCTTCCGCAAACGGCGAAACGCTTTGACTCGGTGAGTTTCGCGGCATTCCGACTTCGATGCCCCGGTTGCCGAAATTCAGTTGCCTTTGAATTTCGGGTGATCCCTCTTGAGCATGTATGCTTCTGCTACTTGTTCTACATCAGACTTCTTCCGCAAACGGCGAAACGCTTTGACTCGGTGAGTTTCGCGGCATTCCGACTTCGATGCCCGGTTGCCGAAATTCAGTTGCCTTTGAATTTCGGGTGATCCCTCTTGAGCATGTATGCTTCTGCTACTTGTTCTACATCAGACTTCTTCCGCAAACGGCGAAACGCTTTGACTCGGTGAGTTTCGCGGCATTCCGACTTCGATGCCCCGGTTGCCGAAATTCAGTTGCCTTTGAATTTCGGGTGATCCCTCTTGAGCATGTATGCTTCTGCTACTTGTTCTACATCAGACTTCTTCCGCAAACGGCGAAACGCTTTGACTCGGTGAGTTTCGCGGCATTCCGACTTCGATGCCCCGGTTGCCGAAATTCAGTTGCCTTTGAATTTCGGGTGATCCCTCTTGAGCATGTATGCTTCTGCTACTTGTTCTACATCAGACTTCTTCCGCAAACGGCGAAACGCTTTGACTCGGTGAGTTTCGCGGCATTCCGACTTCGATGCCCCGGTTGCCGAAATTCAGTTGCCTTTGAATTTCGGGTGATCCCTCTTGAGCATGTATGCTTCTGCTACTTGTTCTACATCAGACTTCTTCCGCAAACGGCGAAACGCTTTGACTCGGTGAGTTTCGCGGCATTCCGACTTCGATGCCCCGGTTGCCGAAATTCAGTTGCCTTTGAATTTCGGGTGATCCCTCTTGAGCATGTATGCTTCTGCTACTTGTTCTACATCAGACTTCTTCCGCAAACGGCGAAACGCTTTGACTCGGTGAGTTTCGCGGCATTCCGACTTCGATGCCCCGGTTGCCGAAATTCAGTTGCCTTTGAATTTCGGGTGATCCCTCTTGAGCATGTATGCTTCTGCTACTTGTTCTACATCAGACTTCTTCCGCAAACGGCGAAACGCTTTGACTCGGTGAGTTTCGCGGCATTCCGACTTCGATGCCCCGGTTGCCGAAATTCAGTTGCCTTTGAATTTCGGGTGATCCCTCTTGAGCATGTATGCTTCTGCTACTTGTTCTACATCAGACTTCTTCCGCAAACGGCGAAACGCTTTGACTCGGTGAGTTTCGCGGCATTCCGACTTCGATGCCCCGGTTGCCGAAATTCAGTTGCCTTTGAATTTCGGGTGATCCCTCTTGAGCATGTATGCTTCTGCTACTTGTTCTACATCAGACTTCTTCCGCAAACGGCGAAACGCTTTGACTCGGTGAGTTTCGCGGCATTCCGACTTCGATGCCCCGGTTGCCGAAATTCAGTTGCCTTTGAATTTCGGGTGATCCCTCTTGAGCATGTATGCTTCTGCTACTTGTTCTACATCAGACTTCTTCCGCAAACGGCGAAACGCTTTGACTCGGTGAGTTTCGCGGCATTCCGACTTCGATGCCCCGGTTGCCGAAATTCAGTTGCCTTTGAATTTCGGGTGATCCCTCTTGAGCATGTATGCTTCTGCTACTTGTTCTACATCAGACTTCTTCCGCAAACGGCGAAACGCTTTGACTCGGTGAGTTTCGCGGCATTCCGACTTCGATGCCCCGGTTGCCGAAATTCAGTTGCCTTTGAATTTCGGGTGATCCCTCTTGAGCATGTATGCTTCTGCTACTTGTTCTACATCAGACTTCTTCCGCAAACGGCGAAACGCTTTGACTCGGTGAGTTTCGCGGCATTCCGACTTCGATGCCCCGGTTGCCGAAATTCAGTTGCCTTTGAATTTCGGGTGATCCCTCTTGAGCATGTATGCTTCTGCTACTTGTTCTACATCAGACTTCTTCCGCAAACGGCGAAACGCTTTGACTCGGTGAGTTTCGCGGCATTCCGACTTCGATGCCCCGGTTGCCGAAATTCAGTTGCCTTTGAATTTCGGGTGATCCCTCTTGAGCATGTATGCTTCTGCTACTTGTTCTACATCAGACTTCTTCCGCAAACGGCGAAACGCTTTGACTCGGTGAGTTTCGCGGCATTCCGACTTCGATGCCCCGGTTGCCGAAATTCAGTTGCCTTTGAATTTCGGGTGATCCCTCTTGAGCATGTATGCTTCTGCTACTTGTTCTACATCAGACTTCTTCCGCAAACGGCGAAACGCTTTGACTCGGTGAGTTTCGCGGCATTCCGACTTCGATGCCCCGGTTGCCGAAATTCAGTTGCCTTTGAATTTCGGGTGATCCCTCTTGAGCATGTATGCTTCTGCTACTTGTTCTACATCAGACTTCTTCCGCAAACGGCGAAACGCTTTGACTCGGTGAGTTTCGCGGCATTCCGACTTCGATGCCCCGGTTGCCGAAATTCAGTTGCCTTTGAATTTCGGGTGATCCCTCTTGAGCATGTATGCTTCTGCTACTTGTTCTACATCAGACTTCTTCCGCAAACGGCGAAACGCTTTGACTCGGTGAGTTTCGCGGCATTCCGACTTCGATGCCCCGGTTGCCGAAATTCAGTTGCCTTTGAATTTCGGGTGATCCCTCTTGAGCATGTATGCTTCTGCTACTTGTTCTACATCAGACTTCTTCCGCAAACGGCGAAACGCTTTGACTCGGTGAGTTTCGCGGCATTCCGACTTCGATGCCCCGGTTGCCGAAATTCAGTTGCCTTTGAATTTCGGGTGATCCCTCTTGAGCATGTATGCTTCTGCTACTTGTTCTACATCAGACTTCTTCCGCAAACGGCGAAACGCTTTGACTCGGTGAGTTTCGCGGCATTCCGACTTCGATGCCCCGGTTGCCGAAATTCAGTTGCCTTTGAATTTCGGGTGATCCCTCTTGAGCATGTATGCTTCTGCTACTTGTTCTACATCAGACTTCTTCCGCAAACGGCGAAACGCTTTGACTCGGTGAGTTTCGCGGCATTCCGACTTCGATGCCCCGGTTGCCGAAATTCAGTTGCCTTTGAATTTCGGGTGATCCCTCTTGAGCATGTATGCTTCTGCTACTTGTTCTACATCAGACTTCTTCCGCAAACGGCGAAACGCTTTGACTCGGTGAGTTTCGCGGCATTCCGACTTCGATGCCCCGGTTGCCGAAATTCAGTTGCCTTTGAATTTCGGGTGATCCCTCTTGAGCATGTATGCTTCTGCTACTTGTTCTACATCAGACTTCTTCCGCAAACGGCGAAACGCTTTGACTCGGTGAGTTTCGCGGCATTCCGACTTCGATGCCCCGGTTGCCGAAATTCAGTTGCCTTTGAATTTCGGGTGATCCCTCTTGAGCATGTATGCTTCTGCTACTTGTTCTACATCAGACTTCTTCCGCAAACGGCGAAACGCTTTGACTCGGTGAGTTTCGCGGCATTCCGACTTCGATGCCCCGGTTGCCGAAATTCAGTTGCCTTTGAATTTCGGGTGATCCCTCTTGAGCATGTATGCTTCTGCTACTTGTTCTACATCAGACTTCTTCCGCAAACGGCGAAACGCTTTGACTCGGTGAGTTTCGCGGCATTCCGACTTCGATGCCCCGGTTGCCGAAATTCAGTTGCCTTTGAATTTCGGGTGATCCCTCTTGAGCATGTATGCTTCTGCTACTTGTTCTACATCAGACTTCTTCCGCAAACGGCGAAACGCTTTGACTCGGTGAGTTTCGCGGCATTCCGACTTCGATGCCCCGGTTGCCGAAATTCAGTTGCCTTTGAATTTCGGGTGATCCCTCTTGAGCATGTATGCTTCTGCTACTTGTTCTACATCAGACTTCTTCCGCAAACGGCGAAACGCTTTGACTCGGTGAGTTTCGCGGCATTCCGACTTCGATGCCCCGGTTGCCGAAATTCAGTTGCCTTTGAATTTCGGGTGATCCCTCTTGAGCATGTATGCTTCTGCTACTTGTTCTACATCAGACTTCTTCCGCAAACGGCGAAACGCTTTGACTCGGTGAGTTTCGCGGCATTCCGACTTCGATGCCCCGGTTGCCGAAATTCAGTTGCCTTTGAATTTCGGGTGATCCCTCTTGAGCATGTATGCTTCTGCTACTTGTTCTACATCAGACTTCTTCCGCAAACGGCGAAACGCTTTGACTCGGTGAGTTTCGCGGCATTCCGACTTCGATGCCCCGGTTGCCGAAATTCAGTTGCCTTTGAATTTCGGGTGATCCCTCTTGAGCATGTATGCTTCTGCTACTTGTTCTACATCAGACTTCTTCCGCAAACGGCGAAACGCTTTGACTCGGTGAGTTTCGCGGCATTCCGACTTCGATGCCCCGGTTGCCGAAATTCAGTTGCCTTTGAATTTCGGGTGATCCCTCTTGAGCATGTATGCTTCTGCTACTTGTTCTACATCAGACTTCTTCCGCAAACGGCGAAACGCTTTGACTCGGTGAGTTTCGCGGCATTCCGACTTCGATGCCCCGGTTGCCGAAATTCAGTTGCCTTTGAATTTCGGGTGATCCCTCTTGAGCATGTATGCTTCTGCTACTTGTTCTACATCAGACTTCTTCCGCAAACGGCGAAACGCTTTGACTCGGTGAGTTTCGCGGCATTCCGACTTCGATGCCCCGGTTGCCGAAATTCAGTTGCCTTTGAATTTCGGGTGATCCCTCTTGAGCATGTATGCTTCTGCTACTTGTTCTACATCAGACTTCTTCCGCAAACGGCGAAACGCTTTGACTCGGTGAGTTTCGCGGCATTCCGACTTCGATGCCCCGGTTGCCGAAATTCAGTTGCCTTTGAATTTCGGGTGATCCCTCTTGAGCATGTATGCTTCTGCTACTTGTTCTACATCAGACTTCTTCCGCAAACGGCGAAACGCTTTGACTCGGTGAGTTTCGCGGCATTCCGACTTCGATGCCCCGGTTGCCGAAATTCAGTTGCCTTTGAATTTCGGGTGATCCCTCTTGAGCATGTATGCTTCTGCTACTTGTTCTACATCAGACTTCTTCCGCAAACGGCGAAACGCTTTGACTCGGTGAGTTTCGCGGCATTCCGACTTCGATGCCCCGGTTGCCGAAATTCAGTTGCCTTTGAATTTCGGGTGATCCCTCTTGAGCATGTATGCTTCTGCTACTTGTTCTACATCAGACTTCTTCCGCAAACGGCGAAACGCTTTGACTCGGTGAGTTTCGCGGCATTCCGACTTCGATGCCCCGGTTGCCGAAATTCAGTTGCCTTTGAATTTCGGGTGATCCCTCTTGAGCATGTATGCTTCTGCTACTTGTTCTACATCAGACTTCTTCCGCAAACGGCGAAACGCTTTGACTCGGTGAGTTTCGCGGCATTCCGACTTCGATGCCCCGGTTGCCGAAATTCAGTTGCCTTTGAATTTCGGGTGATCCCTCTTGAGCATGTATGCTTCTGCTACTTGTTCTACATCAGACTTCTTCCGCAAACGGCGAAACGCTTTGACTCGGTGAGTTTCGCGGCATTCCGACTTCGATGCCCCGGTTGCCGAAATTCAGTTGCCTTTGAATTTCGGGTGATCCCTCTTGAGCATGTATGCTTCTGCTACTTGTTCTACATCAGACTTCTTCCGCAAACGGCGAAACGCTTTGACTCGGTGAGTTTCGCGGCATTCCGACTTCGATGCCCCGGTTGCCGAAATTCAGTTGCCTTTGAATTTCGGGTGATCCCTCTTGAGCATGTATGCTTCTGCTACTTGTTCTACATCAGACTTCTTCCGCAAACGGCGAAACGCTTTGACTCGGTGAGTTTCGCGGCATTCCGACTTCGATGCCCCGGTTGCCGAAATTCAGTTGCCTTTGAATTTCGGGTGATCCCTCTTGAGCATGTATGCTTCTGCTACTTGTTCTACATCAGACTTCTTCCGCAAACGGCGAAACGCTTTGACTCGGTGAGTTTCGCGGCATTCCGACTTCGATGCCCCGGTTGCCGAAATTCAGTTGCCTTTGAATTTCGGGTGATCCCTCTTGAGCATGTATGCTTCTGCTACTTGTTCTACATCAGACTTCTTCCGCAAACGGCGAAACGCTTTGACTCGGTGAGTTTCGCGGCATTCCGACTTCGATGCCCCGGTTGCCGAAATTCAGTTGCCTTTGAATTTCGGGTGATCCCTCTTGAGCATGTATGCTTCTGCTACTTGTTCTACATCAGACTTCTTCCGCAAACGGCGAAACGCTTTGACTCGGTGAGTTTCGCGGCATTCCGACTTCGATGCCCCGGTTGCCGAAATTCAGTTGCCTTTGAATTTCGGGTGATCCCTCTTGAGCATGTATGCTTCTGCTACTTGTTCTACATCAGACTTCTTCCGCAAACGGCGAAACGCTTTGACTCGGTGAGTTTCGCGGCATTCCGACTTCGATGCCCCGGTTGCCGAAATTCAGTTGCCTTTGAATTTCGGGTGATCCCTCTTGAGCATGTATGCTTCTGCTACTTGTTCTACATCAGACTTCTTCCGCAAACGGCGAAACGCTTTGACTCGGTGAGTTTCGCGGCATTCCGACTTCGATGCCCCGGTTGCCGAAATTCAGTTGCCTTTGAATTTCGGGTGATCCCTCTTGAGCATGTATGCTTCTGCTACTTGTTCTACATCAGACTTCTTCCGCAAACGGCGAAACGCTTTGACTCGGTGAGTTTCGCGGCATTCCGACTTCGATGCCCCGGTTGCCGAAATTCAGTTGCCTTTGAATTTCGGGTGATCCCTCTTGAGCATGTATGCTTCTGCTACTTGTTCTACATCAGACTTCTTCCGCAAACGGCGAAACGCTTTGACTCGGTGAGTTTCGCGGCATTCCGACTTCGATGCCCCGGTTGCCGAAATTCAGTTGCCTTTGAATTTCGGGTGATCCCTCTTGAGCATGTATGCTTCTGCTACTTGTTCTACATCAGACTTCTTCCGCAAACGGCGAAACGCTTTGACTCGGTGAGTTTCGCGGCATTCCGACTTCGATGCCCCGGTTGCCGAAATTCAGTTGCCTTTGAATTTCGGGTGATCCCTCTTGAGCATGTATGCTTCTGCTACTTGTTCTACATCAGACTTCTTCCGCAAACGGCGAAACGCTTTGACTCGGTGAGTTTCGCGGCATTCCGACTTCGATGCCCCGGTTGCCGAAATTCAGTTGCCTTTGAATTTCGGGTGATCCCTCTTGAGCATGTATGCTTCTGCTACTTGTTCTACATCAGACTTCTTCCGCAAACGGCGAAACGCTTTGACTCGGTGAGTTTCGCGGCATTCCGACTTCGATGCCCCGGTTGCCGAAATTCAGTTGCCTTTGAATTTCGGGTGATCCCTCTTGAGCATGTATGCTTCTGCTACTTGTTCTACATCAGACTTCTTCCGCAAACGGCGAAACGCTTTGACTCGGTGAGTTTCGCGGCATTCCGACTTCGATGCCCCGGTTGCCGAAATTCAGTTGCCTTTGAATTTCGGGTGATCCCTCTTGAGCATGTATGCTTCTGCTACTTGTTCTACATCAGACTTCTTCCGCAAACGGCGAAACGCTTTGACTCGGTGAGTTTCGCGGCATTCCGACTTCGATGCCCCGGTTGCCGAAATTCAGTTGCCTTTGAATTTCGGGTGATCCCTCTTGAGCATGTATGCTTCTGCTACTTGTTCTACATCAGACTTCTTCCGCAAACGGCGAAACGCTTTGACTCGGTGAGTTTCGCGGCATTCCGACTTCGATGCCCCGGTTGCCGAAATTCAGTTGCCTTTGAATTTCGGGTGATCCCTCTTGAGCATGTATGCTTCTGCTACTTGTTCTACATCAGACTTCTTCCGCAAACGGCGAAACGCTTTGACTCGGTGAGTTTCGCGGCATTCCGACTTCGATGCCCCGGTTGCCGAAATTCAGTTGCCTTTGAATTTCGGGTGATCCCTCTTGAGCATGTATGCTTCTGCTACTTGTTCTACATCAGACTTCTTCCGCAAACGGCGAAACGCTTTGACTCGGTGAGTTTCGCGGCATTCCGACTTCGATGCCCCGGTTGCCGAAATTCAGTTGCCTTTGAATTTCGGGTGATCCCTCTTGAGCATGTATGCTTCTGCTACTTGTTCTACATCAGACTTCTTCCGCAAACGGCGAAACGCTTTGACTCGGTGAGTTTCGCGGCATTCCGACTTCGATGCCCCGGTTGCCGAAATTCAGTTGCCTTTGAATTTCGGGTGATCCCTCTTGAGCATGTATGCTTCTGCTACTTGTTCTACATCAGACTTCTTCCGCAAACGGCGAAACGCTTTGACTCGGTGAGTTTCGCGGCATTCCGACTTCGATGCCCCGGTTGCCGAAATTCAGTTGCCTTTGAATTTCGGGTGATCCCTCTTGAGCATGTATGCTTCTGCTACTTGTTCTACATCAGACTTCTTCCGCAAACGGCGAAACGCTTTGACTCGGTGAGTTTCGCGGCATTCCGACTTCGATGCCCCGGTTGCCGAAATTCAGTTGCCTTTGAATTTCGGGTGATCCCTCTTGAGCATGTATGCTTCTGCTACTTGTTCTACATCAGACTTCTTCCGCAAACGGCGAAACGCTTTGACTCGGTGAGTTTCGCGGCATTCCGACTTCGATGCCCCGGTTGCCGAAATTCAGTTGCCTTTGAATTTCGGGTGATCCCTCTTGAGCATGTATGCTTCTGCTACTTGTTCTACATCAGACTTCTTCCGCAAACGGCGAAACGCTTTGACTCGGTGAGTTTCGCGGCATTCCGACTTCGATGCCCCGGTTGCCGAAATTCAGTTGCCTTTGAATTTCGGGTGATCCCTCTTGAGCATGTATGCTTCTGCTACTTGTTCTACATCAGACTTCTTCCGCAAACGGCGAAACGCTTTGACTCGGTGAGTTTCGCGGCATTCCGACTTCGATGCCCCGGTTGCCGAAATTCAGTTGCCTTTGAATTTCGGGTGATCCCTCTTGAGCATGTATGCTTCTGCTACTTGTTCTACATCAGACTTCTTCCGCAAACGGCGAAACGCTTTGACTCGGTGAGTTTCGCGGCATTCCGACTTCGATGCCCCGGTTGCCGAAATTCAGTTGCCTTTGAATTTCGGGTGATCCCTCTTGAGCATGTATGCTTCTGCTACTTGTTCTACATCAGACTTCTTCCGCAAACGGCGAAACGCTTTGACTCGGTGAGTTTCGCGGCATTCCGACTTCGATGCCCCGGTTGCCGAAATTCAGTTGCCTTTGAATTTCGGGTGATCCCTCTTGAGCATGTATGCTTCTGCTACTTGTTCTACATCAGACTTCTTCCGCAAACGGCGAAACGCTTTGACTCGGTGAGTTTCGCGGCATTCCGACTTCGATGCCCCGGTTGCCGAAATTCAGTTGCCTTTGAATTTCGGGTGATCCCTCTTGAGCATGTATGCTTCTGCTACTTGTTCTACATCAGACTTCTTCCGCAAACGGCGAAACGCTTTGACTCGGTGAGTTTCGCGGCATTCCGACTTCGATGCCCCGGTTGCCGAAATTCAGTTGCCTTTGAATTTCGGGTGATCCCTCTTGAGCATGTATGCTTCTGCTACTTGTTCTACATCAGACTTCTTCCGCAAACGGCGAAACGCTTTGACTCGGTGAGTTTCGCGGCATTCCGACTTCGATGCCCCGGTTGCCGAAATTCAGTTGCCTTTGAATTTCGGGTGATCCCTCTTGAGCATGTATGCTTCTGCTACTTGTTCTACATCAGACTTCTTCCGCAAACGGCGAAACGCTTTGACTCGGTGAGTTTCGCGGCATTCCGACTTCGATGCCCCGGTTGCCGAAATTCAGTTGCCTTTGAATTTCGGGTGATCCCTCTTGAGCATGTATGCTTCTGCTACTTGTTCTACATCAGACTTCTTCCGCAAACGGCGAAACGCTTTGACTCGGTGAGTTTCGCGGCATTCCGACTTCGATGCCCCGGTTGCCGAAATTCAGTTGCCTTTGAATTTC
Organism: Populus alba x Populus x berolinensis; assembly: GCA_029228515.1. Lineage (NCBI taxonomy): Eukaryota > Viridiplantae > Streptophyta > Magnoliopsida > Malpighiales > Salicaceae > Populus > Populus alba x Populus x berolinensis. The sequence continues at coordinate 26,891,443 of CM055355.1, read as the reverse complement.
GGGTGATCCCTCTTGAGCATGTATGCTTCTGCTACTTGTTCTACATCAGACTTCTTCCGCAAACGGCGAAACGCTTTGACTCGGTGAGTTTCGCGGCATTCCGACTTCGATGCCCCGGTTGCCGAAATTCAGTTGCCTTTGAATTTCGGGTGATCCCTCTTGAGCATGTATGCTTCTGCTACTTGTTCTACATCAGACTTCTTCCGCAAACGGCGAAACGCTTTGACTCGGTGAGTTTCGCGGCATTCCGACTTCGATGCCCCGGTTGCCGAAATTCAGTTGCCTTTGAATTTCGGGTGATCCCTCTTGAGCATGTATGCTTCTGCTACTTGTTCTACATCAGACTTCTTCCGCAAACGGCGAAACGCTTTGACTCGGTGAGTTTCGCGGCATTCCGACTTCGATGCCCCGGTTGCCGAAATTCAGTTGCCTTTGAATTTCGGGTGATCCCTCTTGAGCATGTATGCTTCTGCTACTTGTTCTACATCAGACTTCTTCCGCAAACGGCGAAACGCTTTGACTCGGTGAGTTTCGCGGCATTCCGACTTCGATGCCCCGGTTGCCGAAATTCAGTTGCCTTTGAATTTCGGGTGATCCCTCTTGAGCATGTATGCTTCTGCTACTTGTTCTACATCAGACTTCTTCCGCAAACGGCGAAACGCTTTGACTCGGTGAGTTTCGCGGCATTCCGACTTCGATGCCCCGGTTGCCGAAATTCAGTTGCCTTTGAATTTCGGGTGATCCCTCTTGAGCATGTATGCTTCTGCTACTTGTTCTACATCAGACTTCTTCCGCAAACGGCGAAACGCTTTGACTCGGTGAGTTTCGCGGCATTCCGACTTCGATGCCCCGGTTGCCGAAATTCAGTTGCCTTTGAATTTCGGGTGATCCCTCTTGAGCATGTATGCTTCTGCTACTTGTTCTACATCAGACTTCTTCCGCAAACGGCGAAACGCTTTGACTCGGTGAGTTTCGCGGCATTCCGACTTCGATGCCCCGGTTGCCGAAATTCAGTTGCCTTTGAATTTCGGGTGATCCCTCTTGAGCATGTATGCTTCTGCTACTTGTTCTACATCAGACTTCTTCCGCAAACGGCGAAACGCTTTGACTCGGTGAGTTTCGCGGCATTCCGACTTCGATGCCCCGGTTGCCGAAATTCAGTTGCCTTTGAATTTCGGGTGATCCCTCTTGAGCATGTATGCTTCTGCTACTTGTTCTACATCAGACTTCTTCCGCAAACGGCGAAACGCTTTGACTCGGTGAGTTTCGCGGCATTCCGACTTCGATGCCCCGGTTGCCGAAATTCAGTTGCCTTTGAATTTCGGGTGATCCCTCTTGAGCATGTATGCTTCTGCTACTTGTTCTACATCAGACTTCTTCCGCAAACGGCGAAACGCTTTGACTCGGTGAGTTTCGCGGCATTCCGACTTCGATGCCCCGGTTGCCGAAATTCAGTTGCCTTTGAATTTCGGGTGATCCCTCTTGAGCATGTATGCTTCTGCTACTTGTTCTACATCAGACTTCTTCCGCAAACGGCGAAACGCTTTGACTCGGTGAGTTTCGCGGCATTCCGACTTCGATGCCCCGGTTGCCGAAATTCAGTTGCCTTTGAATTTCGGGTGATCCCTCTTGAGCATGTATGCTTCTGCTACTTGTTCTACATCAGACTTCTTCCGCAAACGGCGAAACGCTTTGACTCGGTGAGTTTCGCGGCATTCCGACTTCGATGCCCCGGTTGCCGAAATTCAGTTGCCTTTGAATTTCGGGTGATCCCTCTTGAGCATGTATGCTTCTGCTACTTGTTCTACATCAGACTTCTTCCGCAAACGGCGAAACGCTTTGACTCGGTGAGTTTCGCGGCATTCCGACTTCGATGCCCCGGTTGCCGAAATTCAGTTGCCTTTGAATTTCGGGTGATCCCTCTTGAGCATGTATGCTTCTGCTACTTGTTCTACATCAGACTTCTTCCGCAAACGGCGAAACGCTTTGACTCGGTGAGTTTCGCGGCATTCCGACTTCGATGCCCCGGTTGCCGAAATTCAGTTGCCTTTGAATTTCGGGTGATCCCTCTTGAGCATGTATGCTTCTGCTACTTGTTCTACATCAGACTTCTTCCGCAAACGGCGAAACGCTTTGACTCGGTGAGTTTCGCGGCATTCCGACTTCGATGCCCCGGTTGCCGAAATTCAGTTGCCTTTGAATTTCGGGTGATCCCTCTTGAGCATGTATGCTTCTGCTACTTGTTCTACATCAGACTTCTTCCGCAAACGGCGAAACGCTTTGACTCGGTGAGTTTCGCGGCATTCCGACTTCGATGCCCCGGTTGCCGAAATTCAGTTGCCTTTGAATTTCGGGTGATCCCTCTTGAGCATGTATGCTTCTGCTACTTGTTCTACATCAGACTTCTTCCGCAAACGGCGAAACGCTTTGACTCGGTGAGTTTCGCGGCATTCCGACTTCGATGCCCCGGTTGCCGAAATTCAGTTGCCTTTGAATTTCGGGTGATCCCTCTTGAGCATGTATGCTTCTGCTACTTGTTCTACATCAGACTTCTTCCGCAAACGGCGAAACGCTTTGACTCGGTGAGTTTCGCGGCATTCCGACTTCGATGCCCCGGTTGCCGAAATTCAGTTGCCTTTGAATTTCGGGTGATCCCTCTTGAGCATGTATGCTTCTGCTACTTGTTCTACATCAGACTTCTTCCGCAAACGGCGAAACGCTTTGACTCGGTGAGTTTCGCGGCATTCCGACTTCGATGCCCCGGTTGCCGAAATTCAGTTGCCTTTGAATTTCGGGTGATCCCTCTTGAGCATGTATGCTTCTGCTACTTGTTCTACATCAGACTTCTTCCGCAAACGGCGAAACGCTTTGACTCGGTGAGTTTCGCGGCATTCCGACTTCGATGCCCCGGTTGCCGAAATTCAGTTGCCTTTGAATTTCGGGTGATCCCTCTTGAGCATGTATGCTTCTGCTACTTGTTCTACATCAGACTTCTTCCGCAAACGGCGAAACGCTTTGACTCGGTGAGTTTCGCGGCATTCCGACTTCGATGCCCCGGTTGCCGAAATTCAGTTGCCTTTGAATTTCGGGTGATCCCTCTTGAGCATGTATGCTTCTGCTACTTGTTCTACATCAGACTTCTTCCGCAAACGGCGAAACGCTTTGACTCGGTGAGTTTCGCGGCATTCCGACTTCGATGCCCCGGTTGCCGAAATTCAGTTGCCTTTGAATTTCGGGTGATCCCTCTTGAGCATGTATGCTTCTGCTACTTGTTCTACATCAGACTTCTTCCGCAAACGGCGAAACGCTTTGACTCGGTGAGTTTCGCGGCATTCCGACTTCGATGCCCCGGTTGCCGAAATTCAGTTGCCTTTGAATTTCGGGTGATCCCTCTTGAGCATGTATGCTTCTGCTACTTGTTCTACATCAGACTTCTTCCGCAAACGGCGAAACGCTTTGACTCGGTGAGTTTCGCGGCATTCCGACTTCGATGCCCCGGTTGCCGAAATTCAGTTGCCTTTGAATTTCGGGTGATCCCTCTTGAGCATGTATGCTTCTGCTACTTGTTCTACATCAGACTTCTTCCGCAAACGGCGAAACGCTTTGACTCGGTGAGTTTCGCGGCATTCCGACTTCGATGCCCCGGTTGCCGAAATTCAGTTGCCTTTGAATTTCGGGTGATCCCTCTTGAGCATGTATGCTTCTGCTACTTGTTCTACATCAGACTTCTTCCGCAAACGGCGAAACGCTTTGACTCGGTGAGTTTCGCGGCATTCCGACTTCGATGCCCCGGTTGCCGAAATTCAGTTGCCTTTGAATTTCGGGTGATCCCTCTTGAGCATGTATGCTTCTGCTACTTGTTCTACATCAGACTTCTTCCGCAAACGGCGAAACGCTTTGACTCGGTGAGTTTCGCGGCATTCCGACTTCGATGCCCCGGTTGCCGAAATTCAGTTGCCTTTGAATTTCGGGTGATCCCTCTTGAGCATGTATGCTTCTGCTACTTGTTCTACATCAGACTTCTTCCGCAAACGGCGAAACGCTTTGACTCGGTGAGTTTCGCGGCATTCCGACTTCGATGCCCCGGTTGCCGAAATTCAGTTGCCTTTGAATTTCGGGTGATCCCTCTTGAGCATGTATGCTTCTGCTACTTGTTCTACATCAGACTTCTTCCGCAAACGGCGAAACGCTTTGACTCGGTGAGTTTCGCGGCATTCCGACTTCGATGCCCCGGTTGCCGAAATTCAGTTGCCTTTGAATTTCGGGTGATCCCTCTTGAGCATGTATGCTTCTGCTACTTGTTCTACATCAGACTTCTTCCGCAAACGGCGAAACGCTTTGACTCGGTGAGTTTCGCGGCATTCCGACTTCGATGCCCCGGTTGCCGAAATTCAGTTGCCTTTGAATTTCGGGTGATCCCTCTTGAGCATGTATGCTTCTGCTACTTGTTCTACATCAGACTTCTTCCGCAAACGGCGAAACGCTTTGACTCGGTGAGTTTCGCGGCATTCCGACTTCGATGCCCCGGTTGCCGAAATTCAGTTGCCTTTGAATTTCGGGTGATCCCTCTTGAGCATGTATGCTTCTGCTACTTGTTCTACATCAGACTTCTTCCGCAAACGGCGAAACGCTTTGACTCGGTGAGTTTCGCGGCATTCCGACTTCGATGCCCCGGTTGCCGAAATTCAGTTGCCTTTGAATTTCGGGTGATCCCTCTTGAGCATGTATGCTTCTGCTACTTGTTCTACATCAGACTTCTTCCGCAAACGGCGAAACGCTTTGACTCGGTGAGTTTCGCGGCATTCCGACTTCGATGCCCCGGTTGCCGAAATTCAGTTGCCTTTGAATTTCGGGTGATCCCTCTTGAGCATGTATGCTTCTGCTACTTGTTCTACATCAGACTTCTTCCGCAAACGGCGAAACGCTTTGACTCGGTGAGTTTCGCGGCATTCCGACTTCGATGCCCCGGTTGCCGAAATTCAGTTGCCTTTGAATTTCGGGTGATCCCTCTTGAGCATGTATGCTTCTGCTACTTGTTCTACATCAGACTTCTTCCGCAAACGGCGAAACGCTTTGACTCGGTGAGTTTCGCGGCATTCCGACTTCGATGCCCCGGTTGCCGAAATTCAGTTGCCTTTGAATTTCGGGTGATCCCTCTTGAGCATGTATGCTTCTGCTACTTGTTCTACATCAGACTTCTTCCGCAAACGGCGAAACGCTTTGACTCGGTGAGTTTCGCGGCATTCCGACTTCGATGCCCCGGTTGCCGAAATTCAGTTGCCTTTGAATTTCGGGTGATCCCTCTTGAGCATGTATGCTTCTGCTACTTGTTCTACATCAGACTTCTTCCGCAAACGGCGAAACGCTTTGACTCGGTGAGTTTCGCGGCATTCCGACTTCGATGCCCCGGTTGCCGAAATTCAGTTGCCTTTGAATTTCGGGTGATCCCTCTTGAGCATGTATGCTTCTGCTACTTGTTCTACATCAGACTTCTTCCGCAAACGGCGAAACGCTTTGACTCGGTGAGTTTCGCGGCATTCCGACTTCGATGCCCCGGTTGCCGAAATTCAGTTGCCTTTGAATTTCGGGTGATCCCTCTTGAGCATGTATGCTTCTGCTACTTGTTCTACATCAGACTTCTTCCGCAAACGGCGAAACGCTTTGACTCGGTGAGTTTCGCGGCATTCCGACTTCGATGCCCCGGTTGCCGAAATTCAGTTGCCTTTGAATTTCGGGTGATCCCTCTTGAGCATGTATGCTTCTGCTACTTGTTCTACATCAGACTTCTTCCGCAAACGGCGAAACGCTTTGACTCGGTGAGTTTCGCGGCATTCCGACTTCGATGCCCCGGTTGCCGAAATTCAGTTGCCTTTGAATTTCGGGTGATCCCTCTTGAGCATGTATGCTTCTGCTACTTGTTCTACATCAGACTTCTTCCGCAAACGGCGAAACGCTTTGACTCGGTGAGTTTCGCGGCATTCCGACTTCGATGCCCCGGTTGCCGAAATTCAGTTGCCTTTGAATTTCGGGTGATCCCTCTTGAGCATGTATGCTTCTGCTACTTGTTCTACATCAGACTTCTTCCGCAAACGGCGAAACGCTTTGACTCGGTGAGTTTCGCGGCATTCCGACTTCGATGCCCCGGTTGCCGAAATTCAGTTGCCTTTGAATTTCGGGTGATCCCTCTTGAGCATGTATGCTTCTGCTACTTGTTCTACATCAGACTTCTTCCGCAAACGGCGAAACGCTTTGACTCGGTGAGTTTCGCGGCATTCCGACTTCGATGCCCCGGTTGCCGAAATTCAGTTGCCTTTGAATTTCGGGTGATCCCTCTTGAGCATGTATGCTTCTGCTACTTGTTCTACATCAGACTTCTTCCGCAAACGGCGAAACGCTTTGACTCGGTGAGTTTCGCGGCATTCCGACTTCGATGCCCCGGTTGCCGAAATTCAGTTGCCTTTGAATTTCGGGTGATCCCTCTTGAGCATGTATGCTTCTGCTACTTGTTCTACATCAGACTTCTTCCGCAAACGGCGAAACGCTTTGACTCGGTGAGTTTCGCGGCATTCCGACTTCGATGCCCCGGTTGCCGAAATTCAGTTGCCTTTGAATTTCGGGTGATCCCTCTTGAGCATGTATGCTTCTGCTACTTGTTCTACATCAGACTTCTTCCGCAAACGGCGAAACGCTTTGACTCGGTGAGTTTCGCGGCATTCCGACTTCGATGCCCCGGTTGCCGAAATTCAGTTGCCTTTGAATTTCGGGTGATCCCTCTTGAGCATGTATGCTTCTGCTACTTGTTCTACATCAGACTTCTTCCGCAAACGGCGAAACGCTTTGACTCGGTGAGTTTCGCGGCATTCCGACTTCGATGCCCCGGTTGCCGAAATTCAGTTGCCTTTGAATTTCGGGTGATCCCTCTTGAGCATGTATGCTTCTGCTACTTGTTCTACATCAGACTTCTTCCGCAAACGGCGAAACGCTTTGACTCGGTGAGTTTCGCGGCATTCCGACTTCGATGCCCCGGTTGCCGAAATTCAGTTGCCTTTGAATTTCGGGTGATCCCTCTTGAGCATGTATGCTTCTGCTACTTGTTCTACATCAGACTTCTTCCGCAAACGGCGAAACGCTTTGACTCGGTGAGTTTCGCGGCATTCCGACTTCGATGCCCCGGTTGCCGAAATTCAGTTGCCTTTGAATTTCGGGTGATCCCTCTTGAGCATGTATGCTTCTGCTACTTGTTCTACATCAGACTTCTTCCGCAAACGGCGAAACGCTTTGACTCGGTGAGTTTCGCGGCATTCCGACTTCGATGCCCCGGTTGCCGAAATTCAGTTGCCTTTGAATTTCGGGTGATCCCTCTTGAGCATGTATGCTTCTGCTACTTGTTCTACATCAGACTTCTTCCGCAAACGGCGAAACGCTTTGACTCGGTGAGTTTCGCGGCATTCCGACTTCGATGCCCCGGTTGCCGAAATTCAGTTGCCTTTGAATTTCGGGTGATCCCTCTTGAGCATGTATGCTTCTGCTACTTGTTCTACATCAGACTTCTTCCGCAAACGGCGAAACGCTTTGACTCGGTGAGTTTCGCGGCATTCCGACTTCGATGCCCCGTTGCCGAAATTCAGTTGCCTTTGAATTTCGGGTGATCCCTCTTGAGCATGTATGCTTCTGCTACTTGTTCTACATCAGACTTCTTCCGCAAACGGCGAAACGCTTTGACTCGGTGAGTTTCGCGGCATTCCGACTTCGATGCCCGGTTGCCGAAATTCAGTTGCCTTTGAATTTCGGGTGATCCCTCTTGAGCATGTATGCTTCTGCTACTTGTTCTACATCAGACTTCTTCCGCAAACGGCGAAACGCTTTGACTCGGTGAGTTTCGCGGCATTCCGACTTCGATGCCCCGGTTGCCGAAATTCAGTTGCCTTTGAATTTCGGGTGATCCCTCTTGAGCATGTATGCTTCTGCTACTTGTTCTACATCAGACTTCTTCGCAAACGGCGAAACGCTTTGACTCGGTGAGTTTCGCGGCATTCCGACTTCGATTAACCGGTTGCCGAAATTCAGTTGCC
>CM055355.1:26874364-26879364 GCA_029228515.1 Populus alba x Populus x berolinensis | reverse complement strand
CAGCGCAGATTTTTTGACGAACATGGGCTGGACGCTGGGCTGTCCAGGCCAGGCAGGAAAAATCGTCAAGGGGATGCGCTGACGAAGCAGGGGCTGTTCAGACACAGCGGGCAGTGCTGGAATCGGCAGCGCCGACGAAATCGGCGAAGTCGGCAGAATCGGCGGCCGGTGCTGACGATGAGTTCCGGACGATTTATAGTCCTAGGCTTGACGAAAAACGACTGGGGGCCTAGGCTCACGCTGGGGCAGTGGCAGCGATGAGTGGGCAGCGATGCCAACAGTGGGAAAAATCGGCAGCGCAGATTTTTTGACGAACATGGGCTGGACGCTGGGCTGTCCAGGCCAGGCAGGAAAAATCGTCAAGGGGATGCGCTGACGAAGCAGGGGCTGTTCAGACACAGCGGGCAGTGCTGGAATCGGCAGCGCCGACGAAATCGGCGAAGTCGGCAGAATCGGCGGCCGGTGCTGACGATGAGTCCGGACGATTTATAGTCCTAGGCTTGACGAAAACGACTGGGGGCCTAGGCTCACGCTGGGGCAGTGGCAGCGATGCCAACAGTGGGAAAAATCGGCAGCGATGCCAACAGTGGGAAAAATCGGCAGCGCAGATTTTTTGACGAACATGGGCTGGACGCTGGGCTGTCCAGGCCAGGCAGGAAAAATCGTCAAGGGGATGCGCTGACGAAGCAGGGGCTGTTCAGACACAGCGGGCAGTGCTGGAATCGGCAGCGCCGACGAAATCGGCGAAGTCGGCAGAATCGGCAGCCGGTGCTGACGATGAGTCCGGACGATTTATAGTCCTAGGCTTGACGAAAACGACTGGGGGCCTAGGCTCACGCTGGGGCAGTGGCAAAGCGATGCCAACAGTGGGAAAAATCGGCAGCGCAGATTTTTTGACGAACATGGGCTGGACGCTGGGCTGTCCAGGCCAGGCAGGAAAAATCGTCAAGGGGATGCGCTGACGAAGCAGGGGCTGTTCAGACACAGCGGGCAAGTGCTGGAATCGGCAGCGCCGACGAAATCGGCGAAGTCGGCAGAATCGGCAGCCGGTGCTGACGATGAGTCCCGGACGATTTTATAGTCCTAGGCTTGACGAAAACGACTGGGGGCCTAGGCTCACGCTGGGGCAGTGGCAGCGATGCCAACAGTGGAAAAATCGGCAGCGATGCCAACAGTGGGAAAAATCGGCAGCGCAGATTTTTTGACGAACATGGGCTGGACGCTGGGCTGTCCAGGCCAGGCAGGAAAAATCGTCAAGGGGATGCGCTGACGAAGCAGGGGCTGTTCAGACACAGCGGGCAGTGCTGGAATCGGCAGCAGCCGACGAAATCCGGCGAAGTCTGGCAGAATCGGCAGCCGGTGCTGACGATGAGATCCGGACGATTTATAGTCCTAAGGCATTGACGAAAACGACTGGGGGCCTAGGCTCACGCTGGGGCAGTGGCAGCGATGCCAACAGTGGGAAAAATCGGCAGCGATGCCAACAGTGGGAAAAATCGGCAGCGCAGATTTTTTGACGAACATGGGCTGGACGCTGGGCTGTCCAGGCCAGGCAGGAAAAATCGTCAAGGGATGCGCTGACGAAGCAGGGGCTGTTCAGACACAGCGGGCAGTGCTGGAATCGGCAGCGCCGACGAAATCGGCGAAGTCGGCAGAATCGGCAGCAGGTGGTGACGATGAGTCTGGATGGGACGGACTGCATAGTCCAAGGCTTGACGAAAAAGACTGTTGGTCTAGACACTGGGGCAGTGGCAGCCCGTGGGACTGTGTCGCCAGATTCGTCCGCAGCGTTGGCTTATTGGTGCGGTGGGCTGATGCGAGTGGGGACTGGGGGCAGCGGACAGTGAAAGCAAGAGTTTCCCCGAGGCTGCCGGGAAAAACACCGCTCGGATGGACGGGGTGAGATGACCCGGCTGCCCTCAACGAGTCATTCAATTCTCTGCCCTATCAACATAACTCCCGATGTGTTGTTCGCTATCTTGGAAGAAGAGATCTCTTCCTCCCCGGGATGGCCGGGTGCGATTACCCGGCGGCGGCGTTCAAATCACTGCCCTATCGGCTACAACTGCTGATTGGGGGATTAGAGGCCTGCCATGGTGGTGAGGGGAGGCGAAGACCGTGAAAGCAAGAGTTTTCCCGGGGCTCCTCCGGTGGCCGCGGCATGCGGGCTGCTGGTTTTCCCGCATTCCGCCAAGAAAACGTCGTGCTTTCCACATGAAATCAATCCAGTAAAATCAGCCATATTTTTGTGAGGCTGCCAGCCGAATTTGGGGTCATTCCGGGCCGGTTCCTATTTTTGCGTATTTCCTTGATTTTTAATGGTAGGAAAATAAAAAAAAATACTTCCCCACCCCGAAAAATTCCGGGATTATTTCTGGAGGTGGACTGGATTTTTGCCAACCTATGTGCAAAATTTCAGCTCAAAATACCAAGAAATGAATTTTTTTAGAGGGGGGGTGACAGCTGGGACCTAGTAGTGTCTACCCCTGCCAGAGCTGCAATAACACTTATAGCTCTTTAGGGGGGTGCCCCCCGACTAGCCATGGGGCGCGGGGGATTTGCGAGCTGCTGCTACGCTCGGACTAACGTGGGGGGCCTCACGGCCCGAAGTATCGCCGCCATCGATGACCCGTTTTCCGGCCGGCGACGACCCGATTCCGGCCACCGTCCCTATAAAAATCACACACGCGCGCGCGCGCGCCCGCCCGCGCCCGCGCTTGGCGCTGGGGCGCTGGGGCCTGGGGGCCTGGGGCCTGAGGGCCTGGGGCCCTTGGGCTCTTGGGCGATTGGGCGCGCGCGCGCGCGGCAATGATTCCCAGGCAGCCATGCTGCGCTGCGCAACGGGGGCTGACGCGGGGACAGCCCCTGCTGGCTTGCTATCTTACCCGCGGGGGGGCTGCCTTCGGGCCCTGGCCCCCCGCGCTCTTGCCTGCCCCCCGCGCGGGAGAGGCTACTAGGTACACGCTGGGGCAGGGGCAGCGGCAGCGATGCCGACAGTGGGAAAAATCGGCAGCGCGGATTTGTGCCGCTGCAGGCCCGTCGGGGAAAATCGGCAGCGCAGATTTGTGAACCTGCAGGCCCGTCGCGGAAAATCGGCACCGATGCCGACAGTGGGAAAAATCGGCAGCGCGGATTTGTGCCGCTGCAGGCCCGTCGCGGAAAATCGGCAGCGCGGATTTGTGAACCTGCAGGCCCGTCGCGGAAAATCGGCAGCGATGCCGACAGTGAGAAAAATCGGCAGCGCGGATTTGTGCCGCTGCAGCCCGTCGCGGAAAATCGGCAGCGCGGATTTGTGAACCTGCAGGCCCGTCGTGGAAAATCGGCAGCGATGCCGACAGTGGGAAAAATCGGCAAGCGTGGATTTGTGCCGCTGGAGGCCCGTCGCGGAAAATCGGCAGCGCAGATTTGTTGACGAACACGGGCTGGACGCTGGGCTGGCCAGGCCAGGCAGGAAAATTCCGTCTAGGGGGCAGGCTCACGGCAACGGGGCTGACGCGGGGACAGCCCCTGCTGGCTTGCTATCTTGCCCGCGGGGGGGCTGCCTTCGGGCCCTGGCCCCCCGCGCTCTTGCCTGCCCCCCGCGCGGGAGAGGCTAGGCGCTGCAGGGGCCAGCCCGACGTCGCTGGCCGCGGCATGCGCGCTGCTGGTTTTCCCGCATTCCGCCTAGAAAACGTCGTGCTTTCCACATGAAATCAATCCAGTAAAATCAGCCATATTTTTGTGAGGCTGCCAGCCGAATTTGGGGTCATTCCGGGCCGGTTCCTATTTTTGCGTATTTCCTTGATTTTTAATGGTTGGAAAATAAAAAAAAATACTTCCCGACCTCGAAAAAATCTGGGAAAATTTATAAAGGTGATTGGATTTTTGCCAACCTATGTGCAAAATTTCAGCTCAAAATACCAAGAAATGAATTTTTTAGAGGGGGGGTGACAGCTGGGACCTAGTAGTGTCTACCCCTGCCAGAGCTGCAATAACACTTATAGCTCTTTAGGGGGGTGCCCCCTGACTGGCCATGGGGCGCGCTGGCTGGCGCCCATAGGCCTGCCGCGGGGGATTTGTGAGCTGCTGCTACACTCTGACTAACGTGGGGGGCCTCATGGCCCGAAGTAACGCCGCCAACGATGACGCCGTTTTCCCGGCCGGCGACGACCCGATTCCGGCCACCGTCCCTGTGACCCGCTCCAAGCCGTTGGGCGCGTTGGGGCTGCTTATCCGCGGCTGCGGGCGCGCACGCACTCTGATTTGCCAGCGCTCGTGCCAACCAATAGGCAGCCCCAACGCGCCCAACGTCTTGGCGCGACGTCACGATTCCTTCCACCGTCCCCGGGACCCGCTCCAAGCCGTTGGGCGCGTTGGGGCTGCTTATCCGCGGCGTGGGCGTGGGGCCTTAACAAGCCGCGCTCGTGCCAAGGTGCTGGCAGCTGACGCGCGCCCTCTCAGCTTGCCGCGATGTCCCGGTGGCGGTGGCCGAATCCCTGCCCGTGACCCGCTCCAAGCCGTTGGGCGCGTTGGGGCTGCTTATCCGCGGCTTCGGGCGTGGGGCCTTAACAGGATTCCCCTCGTGCCAATGTGCTGGCAGCCCCAACGCGCCCAACGGCTTGGCGCGACGTCACGGCAGCGGTGGCCGCTGCCCGTGCTCGCAAGCTGGAGGCCTGGCCGACGTGTCTGGTGCGGACCGCCGAGCTTGGGGATTGCGAGGAGAGCTCTAACCGCGTGGGCGTGTGCTGCATTCAGTGGCCGCCACGTGCCAAGGTGCTGGCTCTCCTCGCCATCCCCAAGCTCCTGCGCGATGTGCCCGCTGCCGAGGCCTGGCCTCCGTCTTCCGAGCTGAGGCAGATGGCCCCCCGAATGATTGTCCCTGATGCTCCCCCCGGGGCCTGTCTCATCGAGATCCGCCGCGACCCCCGCGGCTTGTTGCGTGTCCCTTCGAGATCCGCCGCGTCCCCCGCGGCTTGTTGCTTGTCCCTTCGAGATCCTTCGCGTCCCCCAGCGGCGTGTTG
>CM055355.1:26851864-26864364 GCA_029228515.1 Populus alba x Populus x berolinensis | reverse complement strand
CATGGGCTGGACGCTGGGCTGTCCAGGCCAGGCAGGAAAAATCGTCAAGGGGATGCGCTGACGAAGCAGGGGCTGTTCAGACACAGCGGGCAGTGCTGGAATCGGCAGCGCCGACGAAATCGGCGAAGTCGGCAGAATCGGCAGCCGGTGCTGACGATGAGTCCGGACGATTTATAGTCCTAGGCTTGACGAAAACGACTGGGGGCCTAGGCTCACGCTGGGGCAGTGGCAGCGAGCGATGCCAACAGTGGGAAAAATCGGCAGCGATGCCAACAGTGGGAAAAATCGGCAGCGCAGATTTTTTGACGAACATGGGCTGGACGCTGGGCTGTCCAGGCCAGGCAGGAAAAATCGTCAAGGGATGCGCTGACGAAGCAGGGGCTGTTCAGACACAGCGGGCAGTGCTGGAATCGGCAGCGCCGACGAAATCGGCGAAGTCGGCAGAATCGGCAGCAGGTGGTGACGATGAGTCTGGATGGACGGACTGCATAGTCCAAGGCTTGACGAAAAAGACTGTTGGTCTAGACACTGGGGCAGTGGCAGCCCGTGGGACTGTGTCGCCAGATTCGTCCGCAGCGTTGGCTTATTGGTGCGGTGGGCTGATGCGAGTGGGGACTGGGGGCAGCGGACAGTGAAAGCAAGAGTTTCCCCGAGGCTGCCGGGAAAAACACCGCTCGGGATGGACGGGGTGAGATGACCCGGCTGCCCTCAACGAGTCATTCAATTCTCTGCCCTATCAACATAACTCCCGATGTGTTGTTCGCTATCTTGGAAGAAGAGATCTCTTCCTCCCCGGGATGGCCGGTGCGATTACCCGGCGGCGGCGTTCAAATCACTGCCCTATCGGCTACAACTGCTGATGGGGGGATTAGAGGCCTGCCATGGTGGTGAGGGGAGGCGAAGACCGTGAAAGCAAGAGTTTTCCCGGGGCTCCTCCGGTGGCCGCGGCATGCGGGCTGCTGGTTTTCCCGCATTCCGCCAAGAAAACGTCGTGCTTTCCACATGAAATCAATCCAGTAAAATCAGCCATATTTTTGTGAGGCTGCCAGCCGAATTTGGGGTCATTCCGGGCCGGTTCCTATTTTTGCGTATTTCCTTGATTTTTAATGGTAGGAAAATAAAAAAAAATACTTCCCCCACCCCGAAAAATTCCGGGATTATTTCTGGAGGTGGACTGGATTTTTGCCAACCTATGTGCAAAATTTCAGCTCAAAATACCAAGAAATGAATTTTTTAGAGGGGGGGTGACAGCTGGGACCTAGTAGTGTCTACCCCTGCCAGAGCTGCAATAACACTTATAGCTCTTTAGGGGGTGCCCCCCGACTGGCCATGGGGCGCGGGGGATTTGCGAGCTGCTGCTACGCTCGGACTAACGTGGGGGGCCTCACGGCCCGAAGTAACGCCGCCATCGATGACCCGTTTTCCGGCCGGCGACGACCCGATTCCGGCCACCGTCCCTATAAAAATCACACACGCGCGCGCGCGCCCGCCCGCGCCCGCGCTTGGCGCTGGGGCGCTGGGGCCTGGGGGCCTGGGGCCTGAGGGCCTGGGGCCCTTGGGGGCCCTTGGGCTCTTGGGCGATTGGGCGCGCGCGCGCGCGGCAATGATTCCCAGGCAGCCATGCTGCGCTGCGCAACGGGGGCTGACGCGGGGACAGCCCCTGCTGGCTTGCTATCTTACCCGCGGGGGGGCTGCCTTCGGGCCCTGGCCCCCCGCGCTCTTGCCTGCCCCCCGCGCGGGAGAGGCTACTAGGTACACGCTGGGGCAGGGGCAGCGGCAGCGATGCCGACAGTGGGAAAAATCGGCAGCGCGGATTTGTGCCGCTGCAGGCCCGTCGGGAAAATCGGCAGCGCAGATTTGTGAACCTGCAGGCCCGTCGCGGAAAATCGGCACCGATGCCGACAGTGGGAAAAATCGGCAGCGCGGATTTGTGCCGCTGCAGGCCCGTCGCGGAAAATCGGCAGCGCGGATTTGTGAACCTGCAGGCCCGTCGCGGAAAATCGGCAGCGATGCCGACAGTGAGAAAAATCGGCAGCGCGGATTTGTGCCGCTGCAGGCCCGTCGCGGAAAATCGGCAGCGCGGATTTGTGAACCTGCAGGCCCGTCGTGGAAAATCGGCAGCGATGCCGACAGTGGGAAAAATCGGCAGCGTGGATTTGTGCCGCTGGAGGCCCGTCGCGGAAAATCGGCAGCGCAGATTTGTTGACGAACACGGGCTGGACGCTGGGCTGGCCAGGCCAGGCAGGAAAATTCGTCTAGGGGGCAGGCTCACGGCAACGGGGGCTGACGCGGGGACAGCCCCTGCTGGCTTGCTATCTTGCCCGCGGGGGGGCTGCCTTCGGGCCCTGGCCCCCCGCGCTCTTGCCTGCCCCCCGCGCGGGAGAGGCTAGGCGCTGCAGGGGCCAGCCCGACGTCGCTGGCCGCGGCATGCGCGCTGCTGGTTTTCCCGCATTCCGCCTAGAAAACGTCGTGCTTTCCACATGAAATCAATCCAGTAAAATCAGCCATATTTTTGTGAGGCTGCCAGCCGAATTTGGGGTCATTCCGGGCCGGTTCCTATTTTTGCGTATTTCCTTGATTTTTAATGGTTGGAAAATAAAAAAAAATACTTCCCGACCTCGAAAAAATCTGGGAAAATTTATAAAGGTGGATTGGATTTTTGCCAACCTATGTGCAAAATTTCAGCTCAAAATACCAAGAAATGAATTTTTTAGAGGGGGTGACAGCTGGGACCTAGTAGTGTCTACCCCTGCCAGAGCTGCAATAACACTTATAGCTCTTTAGGGGGGTGCCCCCTGACTGGCCATGGGCGCGCTGGCTGGCGCCCATAGGCCTGCCGCGGGGGATTTGTGAGCTGCTGCTACACTCGGACTAACGTGGGGGGCCTCATGGCCCGAAGTAACGCCGCCATCGATGACCCGTTTTCCGGCCGGCGACGACCCGATTCCGGCCACCGTCCCTGTGACCCGCTCCAAGCCGTTGGGCGCGTTGGGGCTGCTTATCCGCGGCTGCGGGCGCGCACGCACTCTGATTTGCCAGCGCTCGTGCCAACCAATAGGCAGCCCCAACGCGCCCAACGGCTTGGCGCGACGTCACGATTCCTTCCACCGTCCCCGGGACCCGCTCCAAGCCGTTGGGCGCGTTGGGGCTGCTTATCCGCGGCGTGGGCGTGGGGCCTTAACAAGCCGCGCTCGTGCCAAGGTGCTGGCAGCTGACGCGCGCCTCTCAGCTTGCCGCGATGTCCCGGTGGCGGTGGCCGGAATCCCTGCCCGTGACCCGCTCCAAGCCGTTGGGCGCGTTGGGGCTGCTTATCCGCGGCTTCGGGCGTGGGGCCTTAACAGGATTCCCCTCGTGCCAAGGTGCTGGCAGCCCCAACGCGCCCAACGGCTTGGCGCGACGTCACGGCAGCGGTGGCCGCTGCCCGTGCTCGCAAGCTGGAGGCCTGGCCGACGTGTCTGGTGCGGACCGCCGAGCTTGGGGATTGCGAGGAGAGCTCTACCGCGTGGGCGTGTGCTGCATTCAGTTGCCGCGCTCGTGCCAAGGTGCTGGCTCTCCTCGCCATCCCCAAGCTCCTGCGCGATGTGCCCGCTGCCGAGGCCTGGCCTCCGTCTTCCGAGCTGAGGCAGATGGCCCCCCGAATGATTGTCCCTGTTGCTCCCCCCGCGGCCTGTCCCTTCGAGATCCGCCGCGTCCCCCGCGGCTTGTTGCGTGTCCCTTCGAGATCCGCCGCGTCCCCCGCGGCTTGTTGCTTGTCCCTTCGAGATCCTTCGCGTCCCCCAGCGGCGTGTTGCTTGTCCCTTCGAGATCCTTTCGCGTCCAGCGGTGCGGGCACGATCTCTCTCGGGTGTTTCCACTTGCCCTCGTGGCCGTGGTTCGCTCGTCGGGATTGTTGTCGCGTGTACGCAGAGTCGCATGAGCGGTAATTGGGCTGTCCGTGTCGGCAGGCTCCGTGCTTGTGCACCGAACTGTCGGCCTGCTGCCCCCATCACTCTCAGCCCAAGGCCCTGGGTGCCTTGCGGCGAGGCGGGGTTCCTGTGCTGCGTACCCACTTCGGTGGAATTTGAATGTGAAGCTGTCCCTCTCCGCCGCGCGCCTCCCCGGGGGCGCGGGGCGAACCTAGCAGCGGCGCCCGTGTTCCAGTCGAGCGGAATCCCGCCGAACTGGCCCACGCGCGATCGCTCGTGCTTTCGGATGCGGAATGCGATGCCGGCGCGGGGGCCTCCGCCCCTGCGACCGTCCCGTTCGAGCCGCTCGTGCTCGATAAGAACGACTTCCTCGCCCGTCTCGGCCCCTCGTCTCATCGGCGTCGGGGATCGTGCGGGTCGTGGTGTCGCCAAGGAATGCTACCTGGTTGATCCTGCCAGTAGTCATATGCTTGTCTCAAAGATTAAGCCATGCATGTGTAAGTATGAACTAATTCAGACTGTGAAACTGCGAATGGCTCATTAAATCAGTTATAGTTTGTTTGATGGTATTTGCTACTCGGATAACCGTAGTAATTCTAGAGCTAATACGTGCAACAAACCCCGACTTCTGGAAGGGACGCATTTATTAGATAAAAGGTCGACGCGGGCTCTGCCCGTTGCTCTGATGATTCATGATAACTCGACGGATCGCACGGCCATCGTGCTGGCGACGCATCATTCAAAATTTCTGCCCTAACACCTTTTCGAATGGTAGGATAGAGGCCTACCATAGTGGTGACGGGTGACGGAGAATTAGGTTTCGATTTTTCCGGAGAAGGGAGCCTGAGAAACGGCTACCAACCCCCATCCAAGGAAGGCAGCAAAGCAGGCGCGCAAATTACCCAATATCCTGACACAGGTTAGGTAGTGTACAATAAATAACAATAGACCGAGTCTCTTCATGTCCTGGTAAATGGAATGAGTACAATCTATAACTCCCTCAACGAGGATGCATTGGAGGGCAAGTCTGGTGCCCAGCAGCCGCGGAAATTCCAGCTCCAATAGCGTAATATTAAAGTTGTTGCATTTAAAAAGCTCGTAGTTGGACTATGGTTGGGGTCGGGGTCAGTCCGCCTCAGGTGTGCACCGGTCGCCTCGTCCCTTCTACCGGCGATGCGCTCCCTTGCCTTAACAGGCCTGATCGTGCCTACGGTGACTGTTACTGATTGAAGAAATTATGGAGTGCTTCCACGCAAGCCAACGGCTCTGGAAACATTAGCATGGGATAACATCATAGGATATCGATCCTATTGGTGTTTGGCTTCCCGGGATCCGGAGTAATGATTAACCGGGACAAGGGTCGTGCGGCATTCGTATTTCATAGTGCAGATTGTGAAATTCATGGAATTTAAGAAAGACGAACAACTGCGCAAGCATTTGCCAAGGATGTTTTCATTAACCAAGAGAACGAAAGTTTTTGGGGCTCGAAGACGATCAGTATACCGTCCTAGTCTCAACCATAAACGATGCCCTGACCCAGGGATTGGCCGGATGTTGCTTCTATGACTTCGTGCCGCCAGCACCATATAAGAAATCAAAGTTTATTTGGGTTCTGGGGGGAGTATGGTCCGCAAGGCTGAAAACTAAAAAGTAATTGACCGGACGGGGCACCACCAGGAAGTGGAGCCTGCGGCTTAATTTAGACCTCAACAAGGGGAAAACTTACCAGGTCCAGACATAGTAATAGATTGACAGAACTGAGAGCTCTTTTCCTCTGATTCCTATGGTTGGAGGTGCATGGCCGTATCATTAGTTGGAGGCGAGCGATTTGTCTGGTTAATTCCGTTAACGAACGAGACCTCAGCCCGTGCTAACGTAGCTATGCGGAGTGATGACGCCTCCGCGGGCCAGCTTCTTAGAGGGACATATGGCCATTCCAGGCCAAGGAAGTATTTGAGGCAATGAACAGGTCTGTGATGCCCTTAGATGGTACTGGGGCCGCACAGCGCAGCATACACTGAAGTATTCAAAAGAGTCTATAGCCTTGGCCGGACAGAGCCCGGGTATTCTTTGGAAATTTCATCGTGATGGGGATTCAGATCATTGCAATTGTGAGTGCATCAACGAGGAGAATTTCCTAGTAAGTCGCGAGTCAATCAGCTCGCAGTGACTGACGTCCCTAGACACTAATCCCATGCCTTTTTACACACCGCAAGTGTCCGTCGCTCCCTACCGATTGAATGGTCCGGTGAAGTGTTACGGAATCGCGGCGACGTGGGCGGTTCGGTCCGCCGGCGTCCGGTCGCGAGAAGTCCACGTGAACCTTATCATTTAGAGGGAAGGAGAAGTTCGTAACAAGGTTTCGGTAGGTGAACATGGCGACGGAATCAGTGACGAAACCTGCCTAGCAGAACGACCCAGCGAACCCGTGGCATGACAAGCAGGGCCTCGGGGGGCAAACTCCGCGCGCCTCGCGTCCTCGCGGGCAGTGGAGGGACCTGTCTGCGCCCGTGCGCTGCTTCGCAAATCGCGAACCCCGCGGCGAGAAGCGCCAAGGAAATTGAGAACTAGGAGCGCGCAGCCCCGTAGACCTCGGCGTCGGGGGCAGTGCCTTCTTCTGGTGGATAATCTTAAACGACCTCTCGGCAACGGATATCTCGAGCTCTCGCAATCGATGAATAACGTAGCGAACTGCGATACTTGGTGAGAATTGCAGAATCCCGTGAACCATCGAGTTCTTTGAAACGCAAGGATGCGCCGCTCAGGAGGCCTCCTGGTCGAGGGGCACGTCTGCCTGGGTGTCACGCCGCGTCGCCCCCTTCTCACCCCTCGGGCTTCGCGAGGGCGGGGGCGGAGTAACTGGTCTCCCGCTGACCACTAATGTAATAAGAAAGATTTAGAGCTCCAAGCTCGCGGTTGGCCCCACAAATCGAGTCCTCGGCGACGTATCTCCACGACGTAGCCGGTGGTTTAGAGACCCTCGGGACACGGTCGTAACTCGCGCGCAAGCATCTGTCCGCCCCTCAGGGATCTCACCTGGACCCACGGGCATCGAATTTCTAGGATGCTCTCGTTGCGACCCCATTCAGGCGGGACTAAGTGATAACCCGCTGATTTTTAAGCATATCTATAAGCGGAGGAAAAGACACTTACAAGGATTCCCCTAGTAAACGGCTGAGCGATCACCGGGAAATTGCCCATCTTGAGAATCTGGCGCCCTGCAGGCGTCCGAATATGTAGTCTGGAGAAGCGTGCCTCAAGGCGGCGGACATACAGGCCCAAGTCCCCTTGTAAAGTGTGCGCCGGAGAGGGAGAGAGCCCCGTCGTGGCTGGACCCTGCAGCACCACGAGGCGCTGTAACCGTCGAAGTCGGGTTTGTTTTGGGAAAGCATAAGTGCCCCCAATCGGGCGGATAAATTCCGTCCAAGGCTAAATACGGGCGAGAGGACCGATAGCAAATAAAACAAGTACCCCCCCACCGAGCCGCCCGAGCGAGTGGAAAGGAAGAAAAGGACATTGAAAACTCAGAGTCAAATGAGTGCTTGAAAATTGTCGGGAGGGAAGTGGATGGGGGCCGGCGAGTGCGCCCCGGTTCGGGATGCTGGAAACGGTTACGGGCCGTCCGCCGATCGGCTCCGGGCGTGGACCGATGCTGAACGCAGGTGGCGGCCCAAGCCCGGGCCTTTGAAACGCCCGTGGAGGACGCCGGTCGTCGCTATCGTGGACTGCAGCGCGCGCCGTCAAACGTGCGTGCCCCGGACACATGCGCGGCTCGTAGCATCGTGCCTGTGGGCTCCCCATTATCGTCCCCGTCTTCTGAAACACGGACCAATGAGTCATTGACAAGTGTGCGAGTCAACTGGGCGAGTAAACCCGTAAGGGCGCAAGGAAGCTGACTGGCGGGATCCCCTCGAGGGTTGAGCACCGCCGACCGACCTTTGATCTTCTGAGAAGGGTTTCGAGTGAGAGCATGCCTTGTCGGAACCCGAAATATGTTGAACTATGAGCCTGGTGCGGGGCGAAGCCAGAGGAAACACTGGTGGGAGGCCCGCTAGCGATACTGACGTGCAAATTCTTCTGAGTGCAGACTTGGGTATAGAGGGGCGAAAGACTAATCGAAACCGTCTAGTAGCTGGTTCCCTCCGAAGTTACCCTCAGGATAGCTGGAGCTCCGGTGCGAGTTCCTAGTCGGGGTAAAGCCAATGATTAGAGGCATCCGAGGGCGCAAACCCCTCGACCTATCTCCTCAAACTTTAAAATAGGTAGGGACGGGAGCGCGGTCTACCAACTGCTTTCGTTGAGCCGCTCACGGAATCGCGAGCTCCAATTGGTCCATTTTTGGTAAGGCAGAACTGGCGATGCGGGATGAAAACCGGAAACGCCGGGTTACGGTGCCCAAACTGCGCGCGCTAACCCTAAAACCCACAAAGGGTGTTGGTACGATTAAGACAGCACGACGGTTGTCATAGTAAAGACGAAATCCTCCCTCCCTAAGGAGTGTGTAACAGACACACCTGCCGAATCAACTAGGACCCCGAAAATGGAGGATGGCGCTGAAGCGCGCGTCCTATTCCCCGTACCGTCGGGAGCATCGCGCCGCCAATTGCCCCGATGAGTAGGAAGTGGCGCTGGCGGTCCCGCATGCAAAACCCGGGGCGCGAGCCCGGTGTCGGGGCAGCGTCCGTCGGGGTGCAAATCATGGTGGAAAGTAGCAAATATTCAAATGATAACTTTGAATGCCGAAGAGGGGAAAGGTTCCATGTAATCGGCACTTGCACATGGGTTAGACGATCCTAAGAGACGGGGGAAGGCCCGTCCGACAGCGCGTTGGGCGCGTCGCTGCTTCAGACAAGGGAAACGGGGTTTAAAATTCCTGAACTCGGGACGTGGCGGCCTGACGGCAACGTTAGGGGAGTCCGGAGACGACGGCGGGGGGGCCTCGGGAAAGAGTTATCTTTTCTGTTATTAAACAACAGCACCGAGCACCAACCCCTGGAAACGACTTAGTCGCTGAGGAGTAGGGTCCAGCGGCTGGAAGAGCAAGACCGCACGTCGACGTGGTGTCCGGTGCGCCCTACACGTCGGCCCTTTAAAATCCGGAGGACCGAGTGCCACCTCACGCCCGGTCGTAACTCATAACCGCATACAGGTCCTCCAAGGTGAACAGCCTCTGGTCGATGGAACAATGAGGGCAAGGGAAGTCGCGGCAAAATGGATCCGTAACCTCGGGAAAGAGGATTGGCTCTACACTACGATGGCTGGGCTCGTGGGTCCCCAGTCCCGAAACCCCGTACGGCTGTCGGTGTACTGCTCGACGCTTGCTCGCCCCATCCCCTCATCGCGGCGAGAGCGGGTCGTCGCGTGCCGCCCGGGTGACGGACTGGGAACGCCCCCTTCGGGGGCCTTCCCCCGGGCGTCGAACATTTCAGACTCAAGAACTTGTACGGACAAAGGGGAATCCGACTGTTTAATTAAAACAAAGCATTGCGATTGTCCCTGCGGATGCTCGACGCAATGTGATTTCTGCCCAGTGCTCTGAAGTGTCAAAGTGAAGAAATTTCAGACCGAAGCGGCGGGCGTAAACGGACGGGGGACCAAGTAACTATGACTCTCTTAAGGTAGCCAAATGCCTCGTCATTCTAATTAGTGACCATGCGCATGATTGTAATGGATTATACGATGATTACCCACTGATTCCCCCCCCCCCCTGTCTACTATCCAGCGAAACCGCACATGCAAAGGGAACTGGGCTTGGCGGATTATCAGCGGAGGGGAAAGATAGACCGCTGGTGAGGCTGTGACTCTAGTCCGAACTTTGGGTTGAAAATGACTTGATGAGGTGTAGGAATAAGTGGGAAGCTTCGTGCGAAAGGTGAAACTACCACCTTTACTTTTTACGTGTATTATTACTTATTCCGTGAATCGAGAGGCGGGCGCTAGCCCGCTCTTTTATGGACGCCAAGGCCGCTTCGGGCGGGGCCGGATCCCGGCGTGCGGAAGAAATCATTGTCAGAGTTGAGAGGAGTTCTTGGGCTGGGGGCGGGCACGATCTGTATAAAAGATAAGCGCAGGTTTGTCCAAAGAACTGAGCTCAACGAGGAACAGAATAATCTCTTGTGGTAACTCAAAGGGTAAAAAGGGCTTCGTTTGATTCTGATTTCCAGTGACGAGATACGGAACCGTGAAAGCGTGGCCTTAATCGATCCTTTTAGGACCTTCGGAATTTGAAGCTACTCGAAGGTGTCAGAGAAGTTACCACAAGGGATAACTGGGCTTGTGGAGCAGCAAGCGTTTCAGTAGCGACGTTGCTTTTTGATCCTTGCGATGTCGGCTTCCCTCGCCTCCTATCATTGTTTAGAGCTGAATTCAGCGAGTGTGTGGATTGGTGTTCACACAAACCACCAAGATATGGGAACGTGAGCTAGGGTTTAGTAAAGCCGTCGTGAGACAGGTTAGTGTTTGTACCCTGGGACTGATGACGCTGGGAGTGTCGGCGAAATAGTAATATCCCGCGTAACCTAGTAATAAGGAGAGAGGGAAACCGTATTTGATGTTTATCGCAAAAAAGTTGATAGGTCAGATACGCGCGGGTGGTTGACATAAAGCCAATGGTGGCTGGCGGAACCAGCATACCGGTTGTGGTGCGTAGTGATTAGTGACTGAGAAACGCCCTCTAAGTCATGAATCCGGGCTAGAAATTGCGTCGAATTTCGTGCCGACTCCCGTCGTCCGATTGGCCAGACCTTGCAGTAGGAGGCCCTCTTGGGCCCCAGGAGGCACGTGCCGTTGGCCAAGCCCAAATCGCGGCGAAAGAGCCCCGCGCGGGTCAAGCCCGCCTTGAAGTACAATTCCCACGCCAGAGCGGCTGCGGGTAGTAATCCTTTGCAGACGGACTTATAATACGCGACGGGGTATTGGAAAGTTGGAGCATGAGTGGCCCTTGCTGCCAACGATTCGCACTCGAGAATTTCAACCCCATGTATCGCTACGATTCGTCCCCCCCCCCCCGGCCTCTCTCTAGGGGCATCTCGGCTGCCGAGGATGTGCTTGGGATGGCGATGAGGATCGCGAGGTGTCACAGCGCGTCCCAGCTGGATTCCGTCCGGGATCTTGGATAGTCCAAACAGGGTTGATAGACGGAAAGGCATGTTGGGGCGTTCTTTTAAAGACACTCCGGGGGCTTAGCGTAGGCAGCCATGCCACCAAAGGGGGAAGATCTGGCTTTAAGCTGAGGCTTTAGTGCTGGAATCGGCAAGCGCCGACGAAATCAGCAAAGTCATCCGAATCGGCAGCAGGTGCTGACGATGAGTCCGAGACGATTTATAGTCCTAGGCGTGACGGAAAACGACTGGGGGCCTAGGCTCACGCTGGTGGCAGCGGCAGCACGGCTGCGATGCCAACAGTGGGAAAAATCGGCAGCGCAGATTTTTTGACGAACATGGGCTGGTCGCCTGGGCTGTCCATGGCCAGGCAGGAAAAATCGTCAAGGGGATATGCGCTGACGAAGCAGGGGCTGTTCAGACACAGAGGGCTTTTACAGTGCTAGGGAATCGGCGTTAGCGCCGACGAAATCGGCGAAGTCGGCTTTAGAATCGGCGGCGGTGCTGACGATGATGTCGGGGACGATTTATAGTCCTAAGCTTGACGAAAACGACTGGGGGGCCTAGGCTCAACGGCTGGTGGCTCCTTGTGAGCTGCGATGCCAACAGTGGGAAAAAATCGGCAGCGATGCCAACAGTGGGGAAACAATCGGTCAGCGCAGATTTTTTGACGAACTTGGGCTGGAAGCTGGGCTGTCCAGGCCAGGCAAGGAAAAATCGTCAAGGGGATGCGCTGACGAAGCAGGGGCTGTTCAGACACAAGCGGGCAATAAGTGCTGGAATCCGGCAGCAGCGCCGACGAAATCGGCGAAAGTCGGCAGAATCGGCAGCCGTCCTTTGGCTGCTTGACGATGAGTCCGGACGATTTATAGTCCTAGGCTTGACGAAAACGACTGGGGGCCTAGGCTCACGCTGGGGCTCAGCAGTACGGCGAGCGGCAGCGATTGCACAATCAGTAGGGAAAAATCGGCAGCGCAGATTTTTTGACGAACATGGGCTGGGACGCTGGGCTGTCCAGGCCAGGCAGGAAAAATCGTCAAGGGGATGCGCTGACGAAGCAGGGGCTGTTCAGACACAGCGGGCAGTGCTGGAATCGGCAGCGCCGACGAAATCGGCGAAGTCGGCAGAATCGGCGGCCGGTGCTGACGATGAGTCCGGACGATTTATAGTCCTAGGCTTGACGAAAACGACTGGGGGCCTAGGCTCACGCTGGGGCAGTGGCAGCGATGCCAACAGTGGGAAAAATCGGCAGCGCAGATTTTTTTGACGAAACATGGGCTGGACGCTGGGCTGTCCAGGCCAGGCAGGAAAAATCGTCAAGGGGATGCGCTGACGAAGCAGGGGCTGTTCAGACACAGCGGGCAGTGCTGGAATCGGCAGCGCCGACGAAATCGGCGAAGTCGGCAGAATCGGCGGCCGGTGCTGACGATGAGTCCGGACGATTTATAGTCCTAGGCTTGACGAAAACGACTGGGGGCCTAGGCTCACGCTGGGG
>CM055355.1:26807949-26847399 GCA_029228515.1 Populus alba x Populus x berolinensis | reverse complement strand
GATGTAGAACAAGTAGCAGAAGCATACATGCTCAAGAGGGATCACCGAAATTCAAAGGCAACTGAATTTCGGCAACGGGGCATCGAAGTCGGAATGCCGCGAAACTCACCGAGTCAAAGCGTTTCGCTGTTTGCGGAAGAAGTGTGATGTAGAACAAGTAGCAGAAGCATACATGCTCAAGAGGGATCACCCGAAATTCAAAGGCAACTGAATTTCGGCAACCGGGGCATCGAAGTCGGAATGCCGCAAAACTCACCGAGTCAAAGCGTTTCGCCGCTGGAAGGAAGAAGTGTGATGTAGAACAAGTAGCAGAGAAGCATACATGCTCAAGAGGGATCACCCGAAATTCAAAGGCAACTGAATTTCGGCAACCGGGCATCGAAGTCGGAATGCCGCGAAAATCACCGAGTCAAAGCGTTTCGCGTTTAAGGAAGGAAGTGTGATGTAGAACAAGTAGCAGAAGCATACATGCTCAAGAGGGATCACCCGAAATTCAAAGGCAAATGAATTTCGGCAAAGGGACATCGAAAGTCGGAATGCCGCGAAACTCACCGCGTCAAAGCGTTTCGCCGTTTCTGTGGAAGGAAAGGGTGCTGGATGAACAATTAGCAGAAAGCATACCTGCTCAAGAGGGATCACCCGAAATTCAAAGGCAACTGAATTTCGCAAACCGGGGCATCGAAGTGGGGAAGGCCGCGCAACTCACCGAGTCACAGCGTTTCGCGCAATTTGCGGAAGGACGTGTGATGTAGAAAACAAGTAGCTGAAGCATACATGCTCAAGAGGGATCACCCGAAATACAAAAGGCAACTTGAATTTCGGCAACCGGGGCATCGAAGTCAGAATGCTCCGCGAAACCTCCCCGAGTCAAAGCGTTTGGCTGTTTGCGGAAGGAAGTGTGATGTAGAACAAGTAGCAGAAGCAAACATGCTCAACAGAATCACCCGAAATTTCAAAGGCAACTGAATTTCGCCAACTGGGGCACCGAAGTCGGAATGCCGACGAAACTCACCGATTCAAAGCGTTTCGCAGGTTTGCGGAAGGACAGTGTGATGTAGAACAAGTAACAGAAGCATACATTGCTCAAAGAGGGCTCACCCGAAATTCAAAAGGCAACTGAAGTTCGGCAACCGGGGCATCGGAAGTCGGTATGCCGCGAATCGCCACCGAGTCAAAGCGTTTCGCTGTTGCGGATGGAAGTGTGATGTAGTCAAGTAGCAGAAGCATACATGCTCAAGAGGGATCACCCGAAATTCAAAGGCAACTGAATTTCGGCAACCTGGGCATCGAAAGGATCGGAATGCCGCGAAACTCACCGAGTCAAAGCGTTTCGCTGTTTTAGGATGGAAGTGTGATGTAGAACAAGTAGCAGAAATGCATACATGCTCCAACGGGATCACTCGAAATTCAAAGGCAACTGAATTGCGGCAACCGGGGCATCGAAGTCGGAATGTCGCGAAACTCACCGAGTCAAAGCGGTTCGCTGTTTGCGGAAGGAAGTATGTGATGTAGAAACAAGTAGCCAGAAGCATACATGCTCAAGAGGGATCACCCGAAATTCAAAGGCACCTGAATTTCGCCAATCGGCGCACCGAAGTCGAAATGCCGCGAATCTCATCGAGTCAAAGCGGTTTCGCTGTTTTGGAAGGACGTGTGATGTAAGACCAAGTAGCAGAAGCATAGTGCTCAAGAGGGATCACCCGAAATTCAAAGGTACCTGAATTTCGGCAACGGGGCATCGAAGTCGGAATGCCGCGAAACTCACCGAGTCAAAGCGTTTCGCTGTTTGCGGATGGAAGTGTGCTGTAGAACAAGTAGCCAAAAGCATAACTGCTCAAGGAGGGATCACCCGAAATTCAAAAAGGCAACTGAATTTCGGCAACCGGGGCATCGAAGTCGGAATGCCGCGAAACTCACCAAGTCAAAGCGTGGGCTTCGCTGTTTGCGGATGGAAGTGTGATGTAGAACAAGTAGCAGAAGCATACATGCTCAAAGGGGATCACCCGAAATTCAAAGGGCAACTGAATTTCGCCAACCGGGGCATCGAAGTCGAAATGCCGCGAAACTCACAGCGTCAAAGCGTTTCGCTGTTTGCGGAAGGAAGTGTGATGTAGAGCAAAGTAGCAGAAGCATACATGCTCAAGAGGTTCACCCGAAATTTCAAAGGCAACTGCATTTCGGCAACCGGGGCATCGAAGTCGGAATGCCGAGAAACTCACCGAGTCAAAGCGTTTCGATGTTTGCGGATGGAAGTTGATGTAGAATCAAGTAGCAGAAGCTTACTGCTCATGAGGGATCACGGAAATTCAAAGGCAACTGAATTTCGGGCATCGGGGCATCGAAGGCGGAATGCCGCGAAACTACTCACCGAGTCAAAAAAGCCTTTCGTTGTTTAAGGACAGGAAGTGTGATGTAGAACAAAAGTAGCAGTAAGCATACATGCTCAAGAGGGGAATCACCATCCGAAATTCAAAGGCAACTGAATTTCAGCAACCGGGGCATCGGAAGTCGTGATATCCATCTAATCCTGCGAAACTCACCCGAGTCAATATGTTTCGCTGTGTTTAAGGAAGGAAGTGTGATTGTAGAACAAAGTAAGCAGAAGCATGAGATGCTCAAGGAGGGATCACTCCCCGAAATTCAAAGGCAACTGAATTTCGGCAACCGGGGCATCGAAGTCCGGAATGATGGCCGCGAAACCTCACCGAGTCAAAGCGTTTCGCTGTTTGTTTAAGGATGGAAGTGGTGATGTAGAACAAGTAGCAGAAGCAATACATGCTCAAGAGGGATCAACACCCACCGAAATTCAAAGGCAACTGAATTTTCCGGCCAACCGGGGCAAACTCGAAGTCGGAATGCCGCGGAAAAAACTCACCACCGAGTCAAAGCGTTTTCGGTTGTTTTAAGGAAGGAAGTTTTGATGTAGAAAAAGTAGCAGAAGCATAACTGCTCAAAGAGGGATCACCCGAAAATTAAATGAGCAAACTGAATTTGACTTGCAACCGGGGCATCGAAGATCCGGAATTGCCGCGAAAACTCACTGAGTCAAAAAGTTTGTTTCGCTGTTTGCGGAAAGAAGATGTGATGTAGACCAAAGTAGCAGAAGCCATACATGCTCAAGAGGGACTCACCCGAATTTTCAAAGGCAACTGAATTTCGGCAACCAGGGGGCATCGAAGTCGGGAAAGGCCGCGAAACTCACCGAGTCCAAAAGCGTTTCGCTGTTTTCGGAAGGAAGTGTGATGTAGAACAAGTAGCCGAAGCATACATGCTCAAGAGGGATCACCCGAAATTCAAAGGCAATGGAATTTCTGCAGTAGCGGGGCATCGACGACGGGGAATGCCGACGAAACTCACCGAGTCAAAGTAAAGCGTTTTGCTGTTGCGGAAGGAAATTTTGATGTAGAACAAGTAAGCAGAAGCATAACATGCTCAAGAGGGATCACCCGAAATTCAAAGGCAACTGGCAATTTTCGGCAAAAACCGGGGCATCGAAGTCGGAATGCCGCGAAAGCTCCACAACCGAGTCCAAAAAGCGTTTTCGCCATTTAAGGGAAGGAAGTTTTGATGTAGGAACACAAGTAGCAGAAGCATACATGCTCAAGAGGGATCACCACGCCGAAAATTCAAGAGGCAACTGAATTTCTTGGCACAACCGGGGCATCGAAGTCGGGTAAATGTGCCGCGAATCTCACCGAGTCAAAGCGTTTGTTTCGCTGTTTAAGGAAAGGAAAGTGTTGATGTAGAACAAGTAAGCAGAAGCATACATGCTCAAAAGAGGGGATCACTCGAAATTCAAAAGGCAACTGAATTTCGCAACCGGGGCACCCGAAGTCGGAATGCCCGCGGAAACTCACGGAACGAGTCAAAGGCGTTCGCTGTTTGCGAAAATGAAGGAAGTGTGATGTAGAACAAGTAGCAGAAAGCATACATGCTCAAGAGGGATCACCTACACAAAAAAACCGAAATTCAAAGGCAACTGAAAATTACCGGCAACCGGGGCATCGAAGTCGGAATGGCCGCGAAACTACTTCACGAGTCAAAGCGTTTCGCTGTTTAAGGTAAGGAAGTGTGATGTAGAACCAGATAGCAAGAAAGCATACATGCTCAAGAGGGATCCACACCCGAAATTCAAAGGCAACTGGAATTTCGGCAAACACGGGGCGGCCATCGAAGTCGGAATGGCCCGCGGGAAAACTCCAAACAACCGAGTCAAAGCATTTCGTTGTTTGTGGAAGGAAAGGGTGATGTAGAACAATTAGCAGAAACATAACATGCTTTCAAGAGGGGATCACCCCGAAATTCAAAGAGCAACTGAATTTCGGCGCAACCGGGGCATACGAAGTGGGAAGGCTCGCGAAACTCACCGAGTCAAAGCGTTTCGCATGTTTGCGGAAGGGAACGTGTGATGTAGAAAACAAGTAAGCAGAAGCATAACTATGCTCAAGAGGGATCACCTCGAAATTCAAAGGCAAATGAATTGCAGGCAACAACGGGGGCATCCGAAGTCCGGAATTTTTTGTCCGTCGAAACTCACACACAGTTCAAAGCGTTTCGCTTGTTTGCGGAAGGGGAAGTGTTTGATGTAGAAACAAGTTAGCAGAAGCATACATGCTCAAGAGGGATCAACTACAGAAATTCAAAGGCTTAAAACCTGAATTTCGCCAACCGGGGCATCGAAGTCGGAATTGCCGCGAAACTCAACCACCGATTCAAAGCGTTTCGCTGTTTGCGGAAGGAAGTGTGATGTAGAACAATGTAGCAGAAGCATACATGCATCAAGGAAAGGGATCACCCGAAAAAAAAAATTCAACCAAAGGCTAATGAATTTCGGCAACCGGGGCAATCAATCGAAGTCCGAATCCCGCGAAACTCACGGAGTCAAAGGCGTTTGCTCATTGTTTTGCGGAGAGGGAAGTGTGATGTAGAACAAGATAGCAGAAGCATACATGCTCAAGAGGATCACCCCGAACATGTTCAAAGGCCAACTAAATTTCGAGCAACAAAATCCGGGGCAATCGAAGGTCATGGTAATGCCGCGAAACTCCCTCCAAACCGAGTCAAAGCGTTTTCGCAAATGTTTTGGAAGGAAGTGTGATGGTAGAACAAAGTAGCAGAAGCATACCATGCTCAAGAGGGGATCACTGCACTCAAACGTTACAAGTCGAAAAATTCAACAAAAGGCTACTAAGAATTTCGGCACACTCGGGGCAAATCGAAGTGGGGAATGCCGCGAAACTCCACCCGAGTCAATAGCGTTTTCCGCTGTTTGCGGAAGGAAGAAGTGTGGATGTAGAACAAGTAGCAAGAAGCATCACATGGTCAAGAAGGGATCACCGAATTTCAAAGGCAACTGAATTTCGGCAATCAGGGCAACGAAGTCGGAATGGCCGGCGAAAACTCAACCGAGTCAAATAGCGATTCGGCCTGTTTGGTGAAAGAAGTGTGATGTAGAACAAGGTAGCAGAAGCATACCATGCTCAAGAGGGATCACCCCGAAATTCAAAGGCAACTGAAATTTCGGGCAACTGGGGCATCGAAGTCGGAATTGCCCGCGAAACTCCACCGAGTCAAAAGCGTTTTCGCTGTTTGCGGCAGGGAAGTGTGATGTAGAACACGTAGCAAAAGGGCAAAAACCCCAATGCTCAAGTAGGGGATCACCCGAAATTCAAAAGGCAACTGAATTTCGGCAACCGGGCCTATTCGAATACGGATGGCCCACGCGAAACTTCAAACCGAGTCAAAAAAGCGTTTCGCTGTTTGCGGAAGGAAGAGTGATGTAGAACACGTAGCAGAAGGCCCCCAAAAAAAATTAAAAAAAATTATACATGCCTCAAGAGGGATCACCCGAAAAATTTCAAAAGGGCTACTGAATTTCGGCAACCGGGGCATCGAAGTCAGAATGCCGCGAAACCTCAACCGAGATCAAAGCGGTTTCGGGTGTTTGCGGAAGGAAGTGTGATGTTTAGAACAAGTAGCAGAAGCATACATGCTCAAGAGGGAACACCCGAATTTCAAAGGCAACTTAATTTCGGCAAGCCCAAGGGCATCCGAAGTCGGGATGGCCGCGAAACTCCTCCAACCGAGTCAAAGCGTTTCCGCTGTTTAAGGAAAGGAAGTTTTGATGTTAGAACATAGTAGCAGAAGCATACATGCTCAACGAGGGAATCACCCGAGAAATCCAAAAGGCTACTGAATTTCGGCAACCCGGGGCATCGAAGTTGGACATCCCCGTGAAACCTCACACGGAGTCCAAGTGTTTCGTTGTTTAAGGAAGGAAGTGGGTGATGTAGAACAAGTACAAGAAGCATACATGCTCAAGAGTGACGAGGGGATCAACCCGAAAATCAAAGGCAACTTAATTTTTCGGCAACCGGGGCAATCGAAGTCCCCGAATGCCGGTCGAAACTCACCGAGTCAAAGCGTTTCGCTGTTTAAAGGAAGGAAGTTTGAGATGTAGAACAAGTAGCAGAAGAATACAAGCTCAAGAGGGATCACTTCACCGAACTTCAAAAAGGCTACTGAATTTCGGGCGAACGCGGGGGCAATCGAAGGTCGGAATCCCGTGAAACTCACAGAGTCAAAGTTTTCGTTTTGTTTAAGGAAGGAAGTGTGATTGTGGAAACAAGTAGCAGAAGCATATACATGCTCAAGAGGGGATCACCCCCGAAATTCAAAGGCAACTTAAATTTTCGGCACAACCGGGGCATCGAAGTCGGAATGCCGCGAAACTCCGTAACCACCGAGTCAAAGCGTTTCGCTTGTTTAAGCGGAAGGAATTTTGATGTAGAACAAGTAGGCAGATCATACATGCTCAAGAGGGATCAACTGCGAAATTCATAGGCTACTGAAATTTCGGCAACCGGGGCAAAATCGAATTCGGAATGATGCCGCGAAACAATCACCGAGTCAAAAGCGTTTTTCGGTGTTTAAGGAAGGAAAGTTTGATTGTAGAACACGTAGCAGAAGCATACATGGTCAAGAGGGATGCACTCCGAATTTCAAAGGCTTCTGAATTTCGGCAAACCGGGCAATCGAAGTTCGGAATCCCCCCGTGAAACTCACTGGAGTCCAAAAGCGTTTCGCTGTTTTGAGGAAGGAAGTTTGATGTAGAACAAGGGTCGCAGAAGCATACATGCTCAAGAGGGATCACCGCCCGAAATTCAAAGGCAACTTAATTTCGGCAAAGACCAGGGCATCGAAGTCGGGATGCCGCGAAAACACACACTACCGAGTCAAAGCGTTTCGCTGTTAACAGGAAGGAAGTTTTGATGTAGAACAAGTAGCAGAAGCATACATGCACAAGGAGGGGATCACCCGAAATTCAAGGCCTACTGAATTTCGACAAAACCGGGGCAAATCGAAGTCGGAATCCCCCCGTGAAACTCACCGGAGTCAAAAGCCGTTTTCGCTGTTTTGAGGAAGGAAGGTTTTGATGTAGAACAAGTAGCAGAAGCATACATGCTCAAGAAGGATCACACCGAAATTCAAAGGCAACTTAATTTCGGCAACCGGGGCATCGAAGAGTCGGAATGCCCCGCGAAACTCCACCGAGTCAAAGCGTTTTCGCTGTTAAGGGAAAGGAAGTGTGATGTAGAACTAGTAGCCAAAAGCATACATGCTTAAGGAGGGATCACTCGAAATTCCAAGGCTACTGAATTTCGGCAACCGAGGCATCGAAGGTCCCGGAATGCCGCGAAACTCACCGAGTCAAACAAGCGATTTTCGCTGTTTTAAGCGGAAGGAAGTGGGTGATGTAGCACAAGTAGCAAAAGCATACATGCTCAAGAGGGATCACAACCGAAATTCACATTAGCTATTGAATTTCGGCAACGCGGGTGCATCGAAGGTCGGAATGCCGTGAAACTCACGGAGTCAAAGCGTTTCGCTGTTTGCGGAAGGAAGTGTGATGTAGAACAAGTAGCAGAAGCATACATGCTCAAGAGGGATCACCCGAAATTCAAAGGCAACTGAATTTCGGCAACGGGGCATCGAAGTCGGAATGCCGCGAAACTCACCGAGTCAAAGCGTTTCGCGTTTGCGGAAGGAAGTGTGATGTAGAACAAGTAGCAGAAGCATACATGCTCAAGAGGGATCACCCGAAATTCAAAGGCAACTGAATTTCGGCAACCGGGGCATCGAAGTCGGAATGCCGCGAAACTCACCGAGTCAAAGCGTTTCGCTGTTTGCGGAAGGAAGTGTGATGTAGAACAAGTAGCAGAAGCATACATGCTCAAGAGGGATCACCCGAAATTCAAAGGCAACTGAATTTCGGCAACCGGGGCATCGAAGTCGGAATGCCGCGAAACTCACCGAGTCAAAGCGTTTCGCTGTTTGCGGAAGGAAGTGTGATGTAGAACAAGTAGCAGAAGCATACATGCTCAAGAGGGATCACCCGAAATTCAAAGGCAACTGAATTTCGGCAACCGGGGCATCGAAGTCGGAATGCCGCGAAACTCACCGAGTCAAAGCGTTTCGCTGTTTGCGGAAGGAAGTGTGATGTAGAACAAGTAGCAGAAGCATACATGCTCAAGAGGGATCACCCGAAATTCAAAGGCAACTGAATTTCGGCAACCGGGGCATCGAAGTCGGAATGCCGCGAAACTCACCGAGTCAAAGCGTTTCGCCGTTTGCGGAAGGAAGTGTGATGTAGAACAAGTAGCAGAAGCATACATGCTCAAGAGGGATCACCCGAAATTCAAAGGCAACTGAATTTCGGCAACCGGGGCATCGAAGTCGGAATGCCGCGAAACTCACCGAGTCAAAGCGTTTCGCTGTTTGCGGAAGGAAGTGTGATGTAGAACAAGTAGCAGAAGCATACATGCTCAAGAGGGATCACCCGAAATTCAAAGGCAACTGAATTTCGGCAACCGGGGCATCGAAGTCGGAATGCCGCGAAACTCACCGAGTCAAAGCGTTTCGCCGTTTGCGGAAGGAAGTGTGATGTAGAACAAGTAGCAGAAGCATACATGCTCAAGAGGGATCACCCGAAATTCAAAGGCAACTGAATTTCGGCAACCGGGGCATCGAAGTCGGAATGCCGCGAAACTCACCGAGTCAAAGCGTTTCGCTGTTTGCGGAAGGAAGTGTGATGTAGAACAAGTAGCAGAAGCATACATGCTCAAGAGGGATCACCCGAAATTCAAAGGCAACTGAATTTCGGCAACCGGGGCATCGAAGTCGGAATGCCGCGAAACTCACCGAGTCAAAGCGTTTCGCTGTTTGCGGAAGGAAGTGTGATGTAGAACAAGTAGCAGAAGCATACATGCTCAAGAGGGATCACCCGAAATTCAAAGGCAACTGAATTTCGGCAACCGGGGCATCGAAGTCGGAATGCCGCGAAACTCACCGAGTCAAAGCGTTTCGCTGTTTGCGGAAGGAAGTGTGATGTAGAACAAGTAGCAGAAGCATACATGCTCAAGAGGGATCACCCGAAATTCAAAGGCAACTGAATTTCGGCAACCGGGGCATCGAAGTCGGAATGCCGCGAAACTCACCGAGTCAAAGCGTTTCGCTGTTTGCGGAAGGAAGTGTGATGTAGAACAAGTAGCAGAAGCATACATGCTCAAGAGGGATCACCCGAAATTCAAAGGCAACTGAATTTCGGCAACCGGGGCATCGAAGTCGGAATGCCGCGAAACTCACCGAGTCAAAGCGTTTCGCTGTTTGCGGAAGGAAGTGTGATGTAGAACAAGTAGCAGAAGCATACATGCTCAAGAGGGATCACCCGAAATTCAAAGGCAACTGAATTTCGGCAACCGGGGCATCGAAGTCGGAATGCCGCGAAACTCACCGAGTCAAAGCGTTTCGCTGTTTGCGGAAGGAAGTGTGATGTAGAACAAGTAGCAGAAGCATACATGCTCAAGAGGGATCACCCGAAATTCAAAGGCAACTGAATTTCGGCAACCGGGGCATCGAAGTCGGAATGCCGCGAAACTCACCGAGTCAAAGCGTTTCGCCGTTTGCGGAAGGAAGTGTGATGTAGAACAAGTAGCAGAAGCATACATGCTCAAGAGGGATCACCCGAAATTCAAAGGCAACTGAATTTCGGCAACCGGGGCATCGAAGTCGGAATGCCGCGAAACTCACCGAGTCAAAGCGTTTCGCTGTTTGCGGAAGGAAGTGTGATGTAGAACAAGTAGCAGAAGCATACATGCTCAAGAGGGATCACCCGAAATTCAAAGGCAACTGAATTTCGGCAACCGGGGCATCGAAGTCGGAATGCCGCGAAACTCACCGAGTCAAAGCGTTTCGCCGTTTGCGGAAGGAAGTGTGATGTAGAACAAGTAGCAGAAGCATACATGCTCAAGAGGGATCACCCGAAATTCAAAGGCAACTGAATTTCGGCAACCGGGGCATCGAAGTCGGAATGCCGCGAAACTCACCGAGTCAAAGCGTTTCGCTGTTTGCGGAAGGAAGTGTGATGTAGAACAAGTAGCAGAAGCATACATGCTCAAGAGGGATCACCCGAAATTCAAAGGCAACTGAATTTCGGCAACCGGGGCATCGAAGTCGGAATGCCGCGAAACTCACCGAGTCAAAGCGTTTCGCTGTTTGCGGAAGGAAGTGTGATGTAGAACAAGTAGCAGAAGCATACATGCTCAAGAGGGATCACCCGAAATTCAAAGGCAACTGAATTTCGGCAACCGGGGCATCGAAGTCGGAATGCCGCGAAACTCACCGAGTCAAAGCGTTTCGCTGTTTGCGGAAGGAAGTGTGATGTAGAACAAGTAGCAGAAGCATACATGCTCAAGAGGGATCACCCGAAATTCAAAGGCAACTGAATTTCGGCAACCGGGGCATCGAAGTCGGAATGCCGCGAAACTCACCGAGTCAAAGCGTTTCGCTGTTTGCGGAAGGAAGTGTGATGTAGAACAAGTAGCAGAAGCATACATGCTCAAGAGGGATCACCCGAAATTCAAAGGCAACTGAATTTCGGCAACCGGGGCATCGAAGTCGGAATGCCGCGAAACTCACCGAGTCAAAGCGTTTCGCTGTTTGCGGAAGGAAGTGTGATGTAGAACAAGTAGCAGAAGCATACATGCTCAAGAGGGATCACCCGAAATTCAAAGGCAACTGAATTTCGGCAACCGGGGCATCGAAGTCGGAATGCCGCGAAACTCACCGAGTCAAAGCGTTTCGCTGTTTGCGGAAGGAAGTGTGATGTAGAACAAGTAGCAGAAGCATACATGCTCAAGAGGGATCACCCGAAATTCAAAGGCAACTGAATTTCGGCAACCGGGGCATCGAAGTCGGAATGCCGCGAAACTCACCGAGTCAAAGCGTTTCGCTGTTTGCGGAAGGAAGTGTGATGTAGAACAAGTAGCAGAAGCATACATGCTCAAGAGGGATCACCCGAAATTCAAAGGCAACTGAATTTCGGCAACCGGGGCATCGAAGTCGGAATGCCGCGAAACTCACCGAGTCAAAGCGTTTCGCCGTTTGCGGAAGGAAGTGTGATGTAGAACAAGTAGCAGAAGCATACATGCTCAAGAGGGATCACCCGAAATTCAAAGGCAACTGAATTTCGGCAACCGGGGCATCGAAGTCGGAATGCCGCGAAACTCACCGAGTCAAAGCGTTTCGCGTTTGCGGAAGGAAGTGTGATGTAGAACAAGTAGCAGAAGCATACATGCTCAAGAGGGATCACCCGAAATTCAAAGGCAACTGAATTTCGGCAACCGGGGCATCGAAGTCGGAATGCCGCGAAACTCACCGAGTCAAAGCGTTTCGCTGTTTGCGGAAGGAAGTGTGATGTAGAACAAGTAGCAGAAGCATACATGCTCAAGAGGGATCACCCGAAATTCAAAGGCAACTGAATTTCGGCAACCGGGGCATCGAAGTCGGAATGCCGCGAAACTCACCGAGTCAAAGCGTTTCGCCGTTTGCGGAAGGAAGTGTGATGTAGAACAAGTAGCAGAAGCATACATGCTCAAGAGGGATCACCCGAAATTCAAAGGCAACTGAATTTCGGCAACCGGGGCATCGAAGTCGGAATGCCGCGAAACTCACCGAGTCAAAGCGTTTCGCTGTTTGCGGAAGGAAGTGTGATGTAGAACAAGTAGCAGAAGCATACATGCTCAAGAGGGATCACCCGAAATTCAAAGGCAACTGAATTTCGGCAACCGGGGCATCGAAGTCGGAATGCCGCGAAACTCACCGAGTCAAAGCGTTTCGCTGTTTGCGGAAGGAAGTGTGATGTAGAACAAGTAGCAGAAGCATACATGCTCAAGAGGGATCACCCGAAATTCAAAGGCAACTGAATTTCGGCAACCGGGGCATCGAAGTCGGAATGCCGCGAAACTCACCGAGTCAAAGCGTTTCGCCGTTTGCGGAAGGAAGTGTGATGTAGAACAAGTAGCAGAAGCATACATGCTCAAGAGGGATCACCCGAAATTCAAAGGCAACTGAATTTCGGCAACCGGGGCATCGAAGTCGGAATGCCGCGAAACTCACCGAGTCAAAGCGTTTCGCCGTTTGCGGAAGGAAGTGTGATGTAGAACAAGTAGCAGAAGCATACATGCTCAAGAGGGATCACCCGAAATTCAAAGGCAACTGAATTTCGGCAACCGGGGCATCGAAGTCGGAATGCCGCGAAACTCACCGAGTCAAAGCGTTTCGCTGTTTGCGGAAGGAAGTGTGATGTAGAACAAGTAGCAGAAGCATACATGCTCAAGAGGGATCACCCGAAATTCAAAGGCAACTGAATTTCGGCAACCGGGGCATCGAAGTCGGAATGCCGCGAAACTCACCGAGTCAAAGCGTTTCGCCGTTTGCGGAAGGAAGTGTGATGTAGAACAAGTAGCAGAAGCATACATGCTCAAGAGGGATCACCCGAAATTCAAAGGCAACTGAATTTCGGCAACCGGGGCATCGAAGTCGGAATGCCGCGAAACTCACCGAGTCAAAGCGTTTCGCTGTTTGCGGAAGGAAGTGTGATGTAGAACAAGTAGCAGAAGCATACATGCTCAAGAGGGATCACCCGAAATTCAAAGGCAACTGAATTTCGGCAACCGGGGCATCGAAGTCGGAATGCCGCGAAACTCACCGAGTCAAAGCGTTTCGCCGTTTGCGGAAGGAAGTGTGATGTAGAACAAGTAGCAGAAGCATACATGCTCAAGAGGGATCACCCGAAATTCAAAGGCAACTGAATTTCGGCAACCGGGGCATCGAAGTCGGAATGCCGCGAAACTCACCGAGTCAAAGCGTTTCGCTGTTTGCGGAAGGAAGTGTGATGTAGAACAAGTAGCAGAAGCATACATGCTCAAGAGGGATCACCCGAAATTCAAAGGCAACTGAATTTCGGCAACCGGGGCATCGAAGTCGGAATGCCGCGAAACTCACCGAGTCAAAGCGTTTCGCCGTTTGCGGAAGGAAGTGTGATGTAGAACAAGTAGCAGAAGCATACATGCTCAAGAGGGATCACCCGAAATTCAAAGGCAACTGAATTTCGGCAACCGGGGCATCGAAGTCGGAATGCCGCGAAACTCACCGAGTCAAAGCGTTTCGCCGTTTGCGGAAGGAAGTGTGATGTAGAACAAGTAGCAGAAGCATACATGCTCAAGAGGGATCACCCGAAATTCAAAGGCAACTGAATTTCGGCAACCGGGGCATCGAAGTCGGAATGCCGCGAAACTCACCGAGTCAAAGCGTTTCGCTGTTTGCGGAAGGAAGTGTGATGTAGAACAAGTAGCAGAAGCATACATGCTCAAGAGGGATCACCCGAAATTCAAAGGCAACTGAATTTCGGCAACCGGGGCATCGAAGTCGGAATGCCGCGAAACTCACCGAGTCAAAGCGTTTCGCTGTTTGCGGAAGGAAGTGTGATGTAGAACAAGTAGCAGAAGCATACATGCTCAAGAGGGATCACCCGAAATTCAAAGGCAACTGAATTTCGGCAACCGGGGCATCGAAGTCGGAATGCCGCGAAACTCACCGAGTCAAAGCGTTTCGCCGTTTGCGGAAGGAAGTGTGATGTAGAACAAGTAGCAGAAGCATACATGCTCAAGAGGGATCACCCGAAATTCAAAGGCAACTGAATTTCGGCAACCGGGGCATCGAAGTCGGAATGCCGCGAAACTCACCGAGTCAAAGCGTTTCGCCGTTTGCGGAAGGAAGTGTGATGTAGAACAAGTAGCAGAAGCATACATGCTCAAGAGGGATCACCCGAAATTCAAAGGCAACTGAATTTCGGCAACCGGGGCATCGAAGTCGGAATGCCGCGAAACTCACCGAGTCAAAGCGTTTCGCTGTTTGCGGAAGGAAGTGTGATGTAGAACAAGTAGCAGAAGCATACATGCTCAAGAGGGATCACCCGAAATTCAAAGGCAACTGAATTTCGGCAACCGGGGCATCGAAGTCGGAATGCCGCGAAACTCACCGAGTCAAAGCGTTTCGCCGTTTGCGGAAGGAAGTGTGATGTAGAACAAGTAGCAGAAGCATACATGCTCAAGAGGGATCACCCGAAATTCAAAGGCAACTGAATTTCGGCAACCGGGGCATCGAAGTCGGAATGCCGCGAAACTCACCGAGTCAAAGCGTTTCGCTGTTTGCGGAAGGAAGTGTGATGTAGAACAAGTAGCAGAAGCATACATGCTCAAGAGGGATCACCCGAAATTCAAAGGCAACTGAATTTCGGCAACCGGGGCATCGAAGTCGGAATGCCGCGAAACTCACCGAGTCAAAGCGTTTCGCTGTTTGCGGAAGGAAGTGTGATGTAGAACAAGTAGCAGAAGCATACATGCTCAAGAGGGATCACCCGAAATTCAAAGGCAACTGAATTTCGGCAACCGGGGCATCGAAGTCGGAATGCCGCGAAACTCACCGAGTCAAAGCGTTTCGCCGTTTGCGGAAGGAAGTGTGATGTAGAACAAGTAGCAGAAGCATACATGCTCAAGAGGGATCACCCGAAATTCAAAGGCAACTGAATTTCGGCAACCGGGGCATCGAAGTCGGAATGCCGCGAAACTCACCGAGTCAAAGCGTTTCGCTGTTTGCGGAAGGAAGTGTGATGTAGAACAAGTAGCAGAAGCATACATGCTCAAGAGGGATCACCCGAAATTCAAAGGCAACTGAATTTCGGCAACCGGGGCATCGAAGTCGGAATGCCGCGAAACTCACCGAGTCAAAGCGTTTCGCTGTTTGCGGAAGGAAGTGTGATGTAGAACAAGTAGCAGAAGCATACATGCTCAAGAGGGATCACCCGAAATTCAAAGGCAACTGAATTTCGGCAACCGGGGCATCGAAGTCGGAATGCCGCGAAACTCACCGAGTCAAAGCGTTTCGCCGTTTGCGGAAGGAAGTGTGATGTAGAACAAGTAGCAGAAGCATACATGCTCAAGAGGGATCACCCGAAATTCAAAGGCAACTGAATTTCGGCAACCGGGGCATCGAAGTCGGAATGCCGCGAAACTCACCGAGTCAAAGCGTTTCGCCGTTTGCGGAAGGAAGTGTGATGTAGAACAAGTAGCAGAAGCATACATGCTCAAGAGGGATCACCCGAAATTCAAAGGCAACTGAATTTCGGCAACCGGGGCATCGAAGTCGGAATGCCGCGAAACTCACCGAGTCAAAGCGTTTCGCTGTTTGCGGAAGGAAGTGTGATGTAGAACAAGTAGCAGAAGCATACATGCTCAAGAGGGATCACCCGAAATTCAAAGGCAACTGAATTTCGGCAACCGGGGCATCGAAGTCGGAATGCCGCGAAACTCACCGAGTCAAAGCGTTTCGCTGTTTGCGGAAGGAAGTGTGATGTAGAACAAGTAGCAGAAGCATACATGCTCAAGAGGGATCACCCGAAATTCAAAGGCAACTGAATTTCGGCAACCGGGGCATCGAAGTCGGAATGCCGCGAAACTCACCGAGTCAAAGCGTTTCGCTGTTTGCGGAAGGAAGTGTGATGTAGAACAAGTAGCAGAAGCATACATGCTCAAGAGGGATCACCCGAAATTCAAAGGCAACTGAATTTCGGCAACCGGGGCATCGAAGTCGGAATGCCGCGAAACTCACCGAGTCAAAGCGTTTCGCTGTTTGCGGAAGGAAGTGTGATGTAGAACAAGTAGCAGAAGCATACATGCTCAAGAGGGATCACCCGAAATTCAAAGGCAACTGAATTTCGGCAACCGGGGCATCGAAGTCGGAATGCCGCGAAACTCACCGAGTCAAAGCGTTTCGCTGTTTGCGGAAGGAAGTGTGATGTAGAACAAGTAGCAGAAGCATACATGCTCAAGAGGGATCACCCGAAATTCAAAGGCAACTGAATTTCGGCAACCGGGGCATCGAAGTCGGAATGCCGCGAAACTCACCGAGTCAAAGCGTTTCGCTGTTTGCGGAAGGAAGTGTGATGTAGAACAAGTAGCAGAAGCATACATGCTCAAGAGGGATCACCCGAAATTCAAAGGCAACTGAATTTCGGCAACCGGGGCATCGAAGTCGGAATGCCGCGAAACTCACCGAGTCAAAGCGTTTCGCCGTTTGCGGAAGGAAGTGTGATGTAGAACAAGTAGCAGAAGCATACATGCTCAAGAGGGATCACCCGAAATTCAAAGGCAACTGAATTTCGGCAACCGGGGCATCGAAGTCGGAATGCCGCGAAACTCACCGAGTCAAAGCGTTTCGCTGTTTGCGGAAGGAAGTGTGATGTAGAACAAGTAGCAGAAGCATACATGCTCAAGAGGGATCACCCGAAATTCAAAGGCAACTGAATTTCGGCAACCGGGGCATCGAAGTCGGAATGCCGCGAAACTCACCGAGTCAAAGCGTTTCGCCGTTTGCGGAAGGAAGTGTGATGTAGAACAAGTAGCAGAAGCATACATGCTCAAGAGGGATCACCCGAAATTCAAAGGCAACTGAATTTCGGCAACCGGGGCATCGAAGTCGGAATGCCGCGAAACTCACCGAGTCAAAGCGTTTCGCTGTTTGCGGAAGGAAGTGTGATGTAGAACAAGTAGCAGAAGCATACATGCTCAAGAGGGATCACCCGAAATTCAAAGGCAACTGAATTTCGGCAACCGGGGCATCGAAGTCGGAATGCCGCGAAACTCACCGAGTCAAAGCGTTTCGCCGTTTGCGGAAGGAAGTGTGATGTAGAACAAGTAGCAGAAGCATACATGCTCAAGAGGGATCACCCGAAATTCAAAGGCAACTGAATTTCGGCAACCGGGGCATCGAAGTCGGAATGCCGCGAAACTCACCGAGTCAAAGCGTTTCGCTGTTTGCGGAAGGAAGTGTGATGTAGAACAAGTAGCAGAAGCATACATGCTCAAGAGGGATCACCCGAAATTCAAAGGCAACTGAATTTCGGCAACCGGGGCATCG
Source organism: Populus alba x Populus x berolinensis (assembly GCA_029228515.1). Classification (NCBI taxonomy): domain Eukaryota; kingdom Viridiplantae; phylum Streptophyta; class Magnoliopsida; order Malpighiales; family Salicaceae; genus Populus; species Populus alba x Populus x berolinensis. Next base: position 26,830,083 of record CM055355.1, on the reverse strand, counting down.
AAGTCGGAATGCCGCGAAACTCACCGAGTCAAAGCGTTTCGCCGTTTGCGGAAGGAAGTGTGATGTAGAACAAGTAGCAGAAGCATACATGCTCAAGAGGGATCACCCGAAATTCAAAGGCAACTGAATTTCGGCAACCGGGGCATCGAAGTCGGAATGCCGCGAAACTCACCGAGTCAAAGCGTTTCGCTGTTTGCGGAAGGAAGTGTGATGTAGAACAAGTAGCAGAAGCATACATGCTCAAGAGGGATCACCCGAAATTCAAAGGCAACTGAATTTCGGCAACCGGGGCATCGAAGTCGGAATGCCGCGAAACTCACCGAGTCAAAGCGTTTCGCCGTTTGCGGAAGGAAGTGTGATGTAGAACAAGTAGCAGAAGCATACATGCTCAAGAGGGATCACCCGAAATTCAAAGGCAACTGAATTTCGGCAACCGGGGCATCGAAGTCGGAATGCCGCGAAACTCACCGAGTCAAAGCGTTTCGCCGTTTGCGGAAGGAAGTGTGATGTAGAACAAGTAGCAGAAGCATACATGCTCAAGAGGGATCACCCGAAATTCAAAGGCAACTGAATTTCGGCAACCGGGGCATCGAAGTCGGAATGCCGCGAAACTCACCGAGTCAAAGCGTTTCGCTGTTTGCGGAAGGAAGTGTGATGTAGAACAAGTAGCAGAAGCATACATGCTCAAGAGGGATCACCCGAAATTCAAAGGCAACTGAATTTCGGCAACCGGGGCATCGAAGTCGGAATGCCGCGAAACTCACCGAGTCAAAGCGTTTCGCTGTTTGCGGAAGGAAGTGTGATGTAGAACAAGTAGCAGAAGCATACATGCTCAAGAGGGATCACCCGAAATTCAAAGGCAACTGAATTTCGGCAACCGGGGCATCGAAGTCGGAATGCCGCGAAACTCACCGAGTCAAAGCGTTTCGCTGTTTGCGGAAGGAAGTGTGATGTAGAACAAGTAGCAGAAGCATACATGCTCAAGAGGGATCACCCGAAATTCAAAGGCAACTGAATTTCGGCAACCGGGGCATCGAAGTCGGAATGCCGCGAAACTCACCGAGTCAAAGCGTTTCGCTGTTTGCGGAAGGAAGTGTGATGTAGAACAAGTAGCAGAAGCATACATGCTCAAGAGGGATCACCCGAAATTCAAAGGCAACTGAATTTCGGCAACCGGGGCATCGAAGTCGGAATGCCGCGAAACTCACCGAGTCAAAGCGTTTCGCTGTTTGCGGAAGGAAGTGTGATGTAGAACAAGTAGCAGAAGCATACATGCTCAAGAGGGATCACCCGAAATTCAAAGGCAACTGAATTTCGGCAACCGGGGCATCGAAGTCGGAATGCCGCGAAACTCACCGAGTCAAAGCGTTTCGCCGTTTGCGGAAGGAAGTGTGATGTAGAACAAGTAGCAGAAGCATACATGCTCAAGAGGGATCACCCGAAATTCAAAGGCAACTGAATTTCGGCAACCGGGGCATCGAAGTCGGAATGCCGCGAAACTCACCGAGTCAAAGCGTTTCGCGTTTGCGGAAGGAAGTGTGATGTAGAACAAGTAGCAGAAGCATACATGCTCAAGAGGGATCACCCGAAATTCAAAGGCAACTGAATTTCGGCAACCGGGGCATCGAAGTCGGAATGCCGCGAAACTCACCGAGTCAAAGCGTTTCGCCGTTTGCGGAAGGAAGTGTGATGTAGAACAAGTAGCAGAAGCATACATGCTCAAGAGGGATCACCCGAAATTCAAAGGCAACTGAATTTCGGCAACCGGGGCATCGAAGTCGGAATGCCGCGAAACTCACCGAGTCAAAGCGTTTCGCTGTTTGCGGAAGGAAGTGTGATGTAGAACAAGTAGCAGAAGCATACATGCTCAAGAGGGATCACCCGAAATTCAAAGGCAACTGAATTTCGGCAACCGGGGCATCGAAGTCGGAATGCCGCGAAACTCACCGAGTCAAAGCGTTTCGCTGTTTGCGGAAGGAAGTGTGATGTAGAACAAGTAGCAGAAGCATACATGCTCAAGAGGGATCACCCGAAATTCAAAGGCAACTGAATTTCGGCAACCGGGGCATCGAAGTCGGAATGCCGCGAAACTCACCGAGTCAAAGCGTTTCGCTGTTTGCGGAAGGAAGTGTGATGTAGAACAAGTAGCAGAAGCATACATGCTCAAGAGGGATCACCCGAAATTCAAAGGCAACTGAATTTCGGCAACCGGGGCATCGAAGTCGGAATGCCGCGAAACTCACCGAGTCAAAGCGTTTCGCCGTTTGCGGAAGGAAGTGTGATGTAGAACAAGTAGCAGAAGCATACATGCTCAAGAGGGATCACCCGAAATTCAAAGGCAACTGAATTTCGGCAACCGGGGCATCGAAGTCGGAATGCCGCGAAACTCACCGAGTCAAAGCGTTTCGCTGTTTGCGGAAGGAAGTGTGATGTAGAACAAGTAGCAGAAGCATACATGCTCAAGAGGGATCACCCGAAATTCAAAGGCAACTGAATTTCGGCAACCGGGGCATCGAAGTCGGAATGCCGCGAAACTCACCGAGTCAAAGCGTTTCGCTGTTTGCGGAAGGAAGTGTGATGTAGAACAAGTAGCAGAAGCATACATGCTCAAGAGGGATCACCCGAAATTCAAAGGCAACTGAATTTCGGCAACCGGGGCATCGAAGTCGGAATGCCGCGAAACTCACCGAGTCAAAGCGTTTCGCTGTTTGCGGAAGGAAGTGTGATGTAGAACAAGTAGCAGAAGCATACATGCTCAAGAGGGATCACCCGAAATTCAAAGGCAACTGAATTTCGGCAACCGGGGCATCGAAGTCGGAATGCCGCGAAACTCACCGAGTCAAAGCGTTTCGCTGTTTGCGGAAGGAAGTGTGATGTAGAACAAGTAGCAGAAGCATACATGCTCAAGAGGGATCACCCGAAATTCAAAGGCAACTGAATTTCGGCAACCGGGGCATCGAAGTCGGAATGCCGCGAAACTCACCGAGTCAAAGCGTTTCGCTGTTTGCGGAAGGAAGTGTGATGTAGAACAAGTAGCAGAAGCATACATGCTCAAGAGGGATCACCCGAAATTCAAAGGCAACTGAATTTCGGCAACCGGGGCATCGAAGTCGGAATGCCGCGAAACTCACCGAGTCAAAGCGTTTCGCCGTTTGCGGAAGGAAGTGTGATGTAGAACAAGTAGCAGAAGCATACATGCTCAAGAGGGATCACCCGAAATTCAAAGGCAACTGAATTTCGGCAACCGGGGCATCGAAGTCGGAATGCCGCGAAACTCACCGAGTCAAAGCGTTTCGCCGTTTGCGGAAGGAAGTGTGATGTAGAACAAGTAGCAGAAGCATACATGCTCAAGAGGGATCACCCGAAATTCAAAGGCAACTGAATTTCGGCAACCGGGGCATCGAAGTCGGAATGCCGCGAAACTCACCGAGTCAAAGCGTTTCGCTGTTTGCGGAAGGAAGTGTGATGTAGAACAAGTAGCAGAAGCATACATGCTCAAGAGGGATCACCCGAAATTCAAAGGCAACTGAATTTCGGCAACCGGGGCATCGAAGTCGGAATGCCGCGAAACTCACCGAGTCAAAGCGTTTCGCTGTTTGCGGAAGGAAGTGTGATGTAGAACAAGTAGCAGAAGCATACATGCTCAAGAGGGATCACCCGAAATTCAAAGGCAACTGAATTTCGGCAACCGGGGCATCGAAGTCGGAATGCCGCGAAACTCACCGAGTCAAAGCGTTTCGCCGTTTGCGGAAGGAAGTGTGATGTAGAACAAGTAGCAGAAGCATACATGCTCAAGAGGGATCACCCGAAATTCAAAGGCAACTGAATTTCGGCAACCGGGGCATCGAAGTCGGAATGCCGCGAAACTCACCGAGTCAAAGCGTTTCGCTGTTTGCGGAAGGAAGTGTGATGTAGAACAAGTAGCAGAAGCATACATGCTCAAGAGGGATCACCCGAAATTCAAAGGCAACTGAATTTCGGCAACCGGGGCATCGAAGTCGGAATGCCGCGAAACTCACCGAGTCAAAGCGTTTCGCTGTTTGCGGAAGGAAGTGTGATGTAGAACAAGTAGCAGAAGCATACATGCTCAAGAGGGATCACCCGAAATTCAAAGGCAACTGAATTTCGGCAACCGGGGCATCGAAGTCGGAATGCCGCGAAACTCACCGAGTCAAAGCGTTTCGCTGTTTGCGGAAGGAAGTGTGATGTAGAACAAGTAGCAGAAGCATACATGCTCAAGAGGGATCACCCGAAATTCAAAGGCAACTGAATTTCGGCAACCGGGGCATCGAAGTCGGAATGCCGCGAAACTCACCGAGTCAAAGCGTTTCGCCGTTTGCGGAAGGAAGTGTGATGTAGAACAAGTAGCAGAAGCATACATGCTCAAGAGGGATCACCCGAAATTCAAAGGCAACTGAATTTCGGCAACCGGGGCATCGAAGTCGGAATGCCGCGAAACTCACCGAGTCAAAGCGTTTCGCCGTTTGCGGAAGGAAGTGTGATGTAGAACAAGTAGCAGAAGCATACATGCTCAAGAGGGATCACCCGAAATTCAAAGGCAACTGAATTTCGGCAACCGGGGCATCGAAGTCGGAATGCCGCGAAACTCACCGAGTCAAAGCGTTTCGCTGTTTGCGGAAGGAAGTGTGATGTAGAACAAGTAGCAGAAGCATACATGCTCAAGAGGGATCACCCGAAATTCAAAGGCAACTGAATTTCGGCAACCGGGGCATCGAAGTCGGAATGCCGCGAAACTCACCGAGTCAAAGCGTTTCGCTGTTTGCGGAAGGAAGTGTGATGTAGAACAAGTAGCAGAAGCATACATGCTCAAGAGGGATCACCCGAAATTCAAAGGCAACTGAATTTCGGCAACCGGGGCATCGAAGTCGGAATGCCGCGAAACTCACCGAGTCAAAGCGTTTCGCCGTTTGCGGAAGGAAGTGTGATGTAGAACAAGTAGCAGAAGCATACATGCTCAAGAGGGATCACCCGAAATTCAAAGGCAACTGAATTTCGGCAACCGGGGCATCGAAGTCGGAATGCCGCGAAACTCACCGAGTCAAAGCGTTTCGCTGTTTGCGGAAGGAAGTGTGATGTAGAACAAGTAGCAGAAGCATACATGCTCAAGAGGGATCACCCGAAATTCAAAGGCAACTGAATTTCGGCAACCGGGGCATCGAAGTCGGAATGCCGCGAAACTCACCGAGTCAAAGCGTTTCGCTGTTTGCGGAAGGAAGTGTGATGTAGAACAAGTAGCAGAAGCATACATGCTCAAGAGGGATCACCCGAAATTCAAAGGCAACTGAATTTCGGCAACCGGGGCATCGAAGTCGGAATGCCGCGAAACTCACCGAGTCAAAGCGTTTCGCCGTTTGCGGAAGGAAGTGTGATGTAGAACAAGTAGCAGAAGCATACATGCTCAAGAGGGATCACCCGAAATTCAAAGGCAACTGAATTTCGGCAACCGGGGCATCGAAGTCGGAATGCCGCGAAACTCACCGAGTCAAAGCGTTTCGCCGTTTGCGGAAGGAAGTGTGATGTAGAACAAGTAGCAGAAGCATACATGCTCAAGAGGGATCACCCGAAATTCAAAGGCAACTGAATTTCGGCAACCGGGGCATCGAAGTCGGAATGCCGCGAAACTCACCGAGTCAAAGCGTTTCGCTGTTTGCGGAAGGAAGTGTGATGTAGAACAAGTAGCAGAAGCATACATGCTCAAGAGGGATCACCCGAAATTCAAAGGCAACTGAATTTCGGCAACCGGGGCATCGAAGTCGGAATGCCGCGAAACTCACCGAGTCAAAGCGTTTCGCTGTTTGCGGAAGGAAGTGTGATGTAGAACAAGTAGCAGAAGCATACATGCTCAAGAGGGATCACCCGAAATTCAAAGGCAACTGAATTTCGGCAACCGGGGCATCGAAGTCGGAATGCCGCGAAACTCACCGAGTCAAAGCGTTTCGCCGTTTGCGGAAGGAAGTGTGATGTAGAACAAGTAGCAGAAGCATACATGCTCAAGAGGGATCACCCGAAATTCAAAGGCAACTGAATTTCGGCAACCGGGGCATCGAAGTCGGAATGCCGCGAAACTCACCGAGTCAAAGCGTTTCGCCGTTTGCGGAAGGAAGTGTGATGTAGAACAAGTAGCAGAAGCATACATGCTCAAGAGGGATCACCCGAAATTCAAAGGCAACTGAATTTCGGCAACCGGGGCATCGAAGTCGGAATGCCGCGAAACTCACCGAGTCAAAGCGTTTCGCTGTTTGCGGAAGGAAGTGTGATGTAGAACAAGTAGCAGAAGCATACATGCTCAAGAGGGATCACCCGAAATTCAAAGGCAACTGAATTTCGGCAACCGGGGCATCGAAGTCGGAATGCCGCGAAACTCACCGAGTCAAAGCGTTTCGCTGTTTGCGGAAGGAAGTGTGATGTAGAACAAGTAGCAGAAGCATACATGCTCAAGAGGGATCACCCGAAATTCAAAGGCAACTGAATTTCGGCAACCGGGGCATCGAAGTCGGAATGCCGCGAAACTCACCGAGTCAAAGCGTTTCGCCGTTTGCGGAAGGAAGTGTGATGTAGAACAAGTAGCAGAAGCATACATGCTCAAGAGGGATCACCCGAAATTCAAAGGCAACTGAATTTCGGCAACCGGGGCATCGAAGTCGGAATGCCGCGAAACTCACCGAGTCAAAGCGTTTCGCTGTTTGCGGAAGGAAGTGTGATGTAGAACAAGTAGCAGAAGCATACATGCTCAAGAGGGATCACCCGAAATTCAAAGGCAACTGAATTTCGGCAACCGGGGCATCGAAGTCGGAATGCCGCGAAACTCACCGAGTCAAAGCGTTTCGCCGTTTGCGGAAGGAAGTGTGATGTAGAACAAGTAGCAGAAGCATACATGCTCAAGAGGGATCACCCGAAATTCAAAGGCAACTGAATTTCGGCAACCGGGGCATCGAAGTCGGAATGCCGCGAAACTCACCGAGTCAAAGCGTTTCGCCGTTTGCGGAAGGAAGTGTGATGTAGAACAAGTAGCAGAAGCATACATGCTCAAGAGGGATCACCCGAAATTCAAAGGCAACTGAATTTCGGCAACCGGGGCATCGAAGTCGGAATGCCGCGAAACTCACCGAGTCAAAGCGTTTCGCTGTTTGCGGAAGGAAGTGTGATGTAGAACAAGTAGCAGAAGCATACATGCTCAAGAGGGATCACCCGAAATTCAAAGGCAACTGAATTTCGGCAACCGGGGCATCGAAGTCGGAATGCCGCGAAACTCACCGAGTCAAAGCGTTTCGCTGTTTGCGGAAGGAAGTGTGATGTAGAACAAGTAGCAGAAGCATACATGCTCAAGAGGGATCACCCGAAATTCAAAGGCAACTGAATTTCGGCAACCGGGGCATCGAAGTCGGAATGCCGCGAAACTCACCGAGTCAAAGCGTTTCGCCGTTTGCGGAAGGAAGTGTGATGTAGAACAAGTAGCAGAAGCATACATGCTCAAGAGGGATCACCCGAAATTCAAAGGCAACTGAATTTCGGCAACCGGGGCATCGAAGTCGGAATGCCGCGAAACTCACCGAGTCAAAGCGTTTCGCCGTTTGCGGAAGGAAGTGTGATGTAGAACAAGTAGCAGAAGCATACATGCTCAAGAGGGATCACCCGAAATTCAAAGGCAACTGAATTTCGGCAACCGGGGCATCGAAGTCGGAATGCCGCGAAACTCACCGAGTCAAAGCGTTTCGCTGTTTGCGGAAGGAAGTGTGATGTAGAACAAGTAGCAGAAGCATACATGCTCAAGAGGGATCACCCGAAATTCAAAGGCAACTGAATTTCGGCAACCGGGGCATCGAAGTCGGAATGCCGCGAAACTCACCGAGTCAAAGCGTTTCGCCGTTTGCGGAAGGAAGTGTGATGTAGAACAAGTAGCAGAAGCATACATGCTCAAGAGGGATCACCCGAAATTCAAAGGCAACTGAATTTCGGCAACCGGGGCATCGAAGTCGGAATGCCGCGAAACTCACCGAGTCAAAGCGTTTCGCCGTTTGCGGAAGGAAGTGTGATGTAGAACAAGTAGCAGAAGCATACATGCTCAAGAGGGATCACCCGAAATTCAAAGGCAACTGAATTTCGGCAACCGGGGCATCGAAGTCGGAATGCCGCGAAACTCACCGAGTCAAAGCGTTTCGCTGTTTGCGGAAGGAAGTGTGATGTAGAACAAGTAGCAGAAGCATACATGCTCAAGAGGGATCACCCGAAATTCAAAGGCAACTGAATTTCGGCAACCGGGGCATCGAAGTCGGAATGCCGCGAAACTCACCGAGTCAAAGCGTTTCGCTGTTTGCGGAAGGAAGTGTGATGTAGAACAAGTAGCAGAAGCATACATGCTCAAGAGGGATCACCCGAAATTCAAAGGCAACTGAATTTCGGCAACCGGGGCATCGAAGTCGGAATGCCGCGAAACTCACCGAGTCAAAGCGTTTCGCTGTTTGCGGAAGGAAGTGTGATGTAGAACAAGTAGCAGAAGCATACATGCTCAAGAGGGATCACCCGAAATTCAAAGGCAACTGAATTTCGGCAACCGGGGCATCGAAGTCGGAATGCCGCGAAACTCACCGAGTCAAAGCGTTTCGCCGTTTGCGGAAGGAAGTGTGATGTAGAACAAGTAGCAGAAGCATACATGCTCAAGAGGGATCACCCGAAATTCAAAGGCAACTGAATTTCGGCAACCGGGGCATCGAAGTCGGAATGCCGCGAAACTCACCGAGTCAAAGCGTTTCGCTGTTTGCGGAAGGAAGTGTGATGTAGAACAAGTAGCAGAAGCATACATGCTCAAGAGGGATCACCCGAAATTCAAAGGCAACTGAATTTCGGCAACCGGGGCATCGAAGTCGGAATGCCGCGAAACTCACCGAGTCAAAGCGTTTCGCTGTTTGCGGAAGGAAGTGTGATGTAGAACAAGTAGCAGAAGCATACATGCTCAAGAGGGATCACCCGAAATTCAAAGGCAACTGAATTTCGGCAACCGGGGCATCGAAGTCGGAATGCCGCGAAACTCACCGAGTCAAAGCGTTTCGCTGTTTGCGGAAGGAAGTGTGATGTAGAACAAGTAGCAGAAGCATACATGCTCAAGAGGGATCACCCGAAATTCAAAGGCAACTGAATTTCGGCAACCGGGGCATCGAAGTCGGAATGCCGCGAAACTCACCGAGTCAAAGCGTTTCGCCGTTTGCGGAAGGAAGTGTGATGTAGAACAAGTAGCAGAAGCATACATGCTCAAGAGGGATCACCCGAAATTCAAAGGCAACTGAATTTCGGCAACCGGGGCATCGAAGTCGGAATGCCGCGAAACTCACCGAGTCAAAGCGTTTCGCCGTTTGCGGAAGGAAGTGTGATGTAGAACAAGTAGCAGAAGCATACATGCTCAAGAGGGATCACCCGAAATTCAAAGGCAACTGAATTTCGGCAACCGGGGCATCGAAGTCGGAATGCCGCGAAACTCACCGAGTCAAAGCGTTTCGCTGTTTGCGGAAGGAAGTGTGATGTAGAACAAGTAGCAGAAGCATACATGCTCAAGAGGGATCACCCGAAATTCAAAGGCAACTGAATTTCGGCAACCGGGGCATCGAAGTCGGAATGCCGCGAAACTCACCGAGTCAAAGCGTTTCGCCGTTTGCGGAAGGAAGTGTGATGTAGAACAAGTAGCAGAAGCATACATGCTCAAGAGGGATCACCCGAAATTCAAAGGCAACTGAATTTCGGCAACCGGGGCATCGAAGTCGGAATGCCGCGAAACTCACCGAGTCAAAGCGTTTCGCTGTTTGCGGAAGGAAGTGTGATGTAGAACAAGTAGCAGAAGCATACATGCTCAAGAGGGATCACCCGAAATTCAAAGGCAACTGAATTTCGGCAACCGGGGCATCGAAGTCGGAATGCCGCGAAACTCACCGAGTCAAAGCGTTTCGCCGTTTGCGGAAGGAAGTGTGATGTAGAACAAGTAGCAGAAGCATACATGCTCAAGAGGGATCACCCGAAATTCAAAGGCAACTGAATTTCGGCAACCGGGGCATCGAAGTCGGAATGCCGCGAAACTCACCGAGTCAAAGCGTTTCGCTGTTTGCGGAAGGAAGTGTGATGTAGAACAAGTAGCAGAAGCATACATGCTCAAGAGGGATCACCCGAAATTCAAAGGCAACTGAATTTCGGCAACCGGGGCATCGAAGTCGGAATGCCGCGAAACTCACCGAGTCAAAGCGTTTCGCTGTTTGCGGAAGGAAGTGTGATGTAGAACAAGTAGCAGAAGCATACATGCTCAAGAGGGATCACCCGAAATTCAAAGGCAACTGAATTTCGGCAACCGGGGCATCGAAGTCGGAATGCCGCGAAACTCACCGAGTCAAAGCGTTTCGCTGTTTGCGGAAGGAAGTGTGATGTAGAACAAGTAGCAGAAGCATACATGCTCAAGAGGGATCACCCGAAATTCAAAGGCAACTGAATTTCGGCAACCGGGGCATCGAAGTCGGAATGCCGCGAAACTCACCGAGTCAAAGCGTTTCGCTGTTTGCGGAAGGAAGTGTGATGTAGAACAAGTAGCAGAAGCATACATGCTCAAGAGGGATCACCCGAAATTCAAAGGCAACTGAATTTCGGCAACCGGGGCATCGAAGTCGGAATGCCGCGAAACTCACCGAGTCAAAGCGTTTCGCTGTTTGCGGAAGGAAGTGTGATGTAGAACAAGTAGCAGAAGCATACATGCTCAAGAGGGATCACCCGAAATTCAAAGGCAACTGAATTTCGGCAACCGGGGCATCGAAGTCGGAATGCCGCGAAACTCACCGAGTCAAAGCGTTTCGCCGTTTGCGGAAGAAGTGTGATGTAGAACAAGTAGCAGAAGCATACATGCTCAAGAGGGATCACCCGAAATTCAAAGGCAACTGAATTTCGGCAACCGGGGCATCGAAGTCGGAATGCCGCGAAACTCACCGAGTCAAAGCGTTTCGCCGTTTGCGGAAGGAAGTGTGATGTAGAACAAGTAGCAGAAGCATACATGCTCAAGAGGGATCACCCGAAATTCAAAGGCAACTGAATTTCGGCAACGGGGCATCGAAGTCGGAATGCCGCGAAACTCACCGAGTCAAAGCGTTTCGCTGTTTGCGGAAGGAAGTGTGATGTAGAACAAGTAGCAGAAGCATACATGCTCAAGAGGGATCACCCGAAATTCAAAGGCAACTGAATTTCGGCAACCGGGGCATCGAAGTCGGAATGCCGCGAAACTCACCGAGTCAAAGCGTTTCGCTGTTTGCGGAAGGAAGTGTGATGTAGAACAAGTAGCAGAAGCATACATGCTCAAGAGGGATCACCCGAAATTCAAAGGCAACTGAATTTCGGCAACCGGGGCATCGAAGTCGGAATGCCGCGAAACTCACCGAGTCAAAGCGTTTCGCCGTTTGCGGAAGGAAGTGTGATGTAGAACAAGTAGCAGAAGCATACATGCTCAAGAGGGATCACCCGAAATTCAAAGGCAACTGAATTTCGGCAACCGGGGCATCGAAGTCGGAATGCCGCGAAACTCACCGAGTCAAAGCGTTTCGCGTTTGCGGAAGGAAGTGTGATGTAGAACAAGTAGCAGAAGCATACATGCTCAAGAGGGATCACCCGAAATTCAAAGGCAACTGAATTTCGGCAACCGGGGCATCGAAGTCGGAATGCCGCGAAACTCACCGAGTCAAAGCGTTTCGCTGTTTGCGGAAGGAAGTGTGATGTAGAACAAGTAGCAGAAGCATACATGCTCAAGAGGGATCACCCGAAATTCAAAGGCAACTGAATTTCGGCAACCGGGGCATCGAAGTCGGAATGCCGCGAAACTCACCGAGTCAAAGCGTTTCGCTGTTTGCGGAAGGAAGTGTGATGTAGAACAAGTAGCAGAAGCATACATGCTCAAGAGGGATCACCCGAAATTGAAAGGCAACTGAATTTCGGCAACCGGGGCATCGAAGTCGGAATGCCGCGAAACTCACCGAGTCAAAGCGTTTCGCTGTTTGCGGAAGGAAGTGTGATGTAGAACAAGTAGCAGAAGCATACATGCTCAAGAGGGATCACCCGAAATTCAAAGGCAACTGAATTTCGGCAACCGGGGCATCGAAGTCGGAATGCCGCGAAACTCACCGAGTCAAAGCGTTCCGCCATTTGCGGAAGGAAGTGTGATGTAGAACAAGTAGCAGAAGCATACATGCTCAAGAGGGATCACCCGAAATTCAAAGGCAACTGAATTTCGGCAACCGGGGCATCGAAGTCGGAATGCCGCGAAACTCACCGAGTCAAAGCGTTTCGCTGTTTGCGGAAGGAAGTGTGATGTAGAACAAGTAGCAGAAGCATACATGCTCAAGAGGGATCACCCGAAATTCAAAGGCAACTGAATTTCGGCAACCGGGGCATCGAAGTCGGAATGCCGCGAAACTCACCGAGTCAAAGCGTTTCGCTGTTTGCGGAAGGAAGTGTGATGTAGAACAAGTAGCAGAAGCATACATGCTCAAGAGGGATCACCCGAAATTCAAAGGCAACTGAATTTCGGCAACCGGGGCATCGAAGTCGGAATGCCGCGAAACTCACCGAGTCAAAGCGTTTCGCTGTTTGCGGAAGGAAGTGTGATGTAGAACAAGTAGCAGAAGCATACATGCTCAAGAGGGATCACCCGAAATTCAAAGGCAACTGAATTTCGGCAACCGGGGCATCGAAGTCGGAATGCCGCGAAACTCACCGAGTCAAAGCGTTTCGCTGTTTGCGGAAGGAAGTGTGATGTAGAACAAGTAGCAGAAGCATACATGCTCAAGAGGGATCACCCGAAATTCAAAGGCAACTGAATTTCGGCAACCGGGGCATCGAAGTCGGAATGCCGCGAAACTCACCGAGTCAAAGCGTTTCGCCGTTTGCGGAAGGAAGTGTGATGTAGAACAAGTAGCAGAAGCATACATGCTCAAGAGGGATCACCCGAAATTCAAAGGCAACTGAATTTCGGCAACCGGGGCATCGAAGTCGGAATGCCGCGAAACTCACCGAGTCAAAGCGTTTCGCCGTTTGCGGAAGAAGTGTGATGTAGAACAAGTAGCAGAAGCATACATGCTCAAGAGGGATCACCCGAAATTCAAAGGCAACTGAATTTCGGCAACCGGGGCATCGAAGTCGGAATGCCGCGAAACTCACCGAGTCAAAGCGTTTCGCGTTTGCGGAAGGAAGTGTGATGTAGAACAAGTAGCAGAAGCATACATGCTCAAGAGGGATCACCCGAAATTCAAAGGCAACTGAATTTCGGCAACCGGGGCATCGAAGTCGGAATGCCGCGAAACTCACCGAGTCAAAGCGTTTCGCTGTTTGCGGAAGGAAGTGTGATGTAGAACAAGTAGCAGAAGCATACATGCTCAAGAGGGATCACCCGAAATTCAAAGGCAACTGAATTTCGGCAACCGGGGCATCGAAGTCGGAATGCCGCGAAACTCACCGAGTCAAAGCGTTTCGCCGTTTGCGGAAGGAAGTGTGATGTAGAACAAGTAGCAGAAGCATACATGCTCAAGAGGGATCACCCGAAATTCAAAGGCAACTGAATTTCGGCAACGGGGCATCGAAGTCGGAATGCCGCGAAACTCACCGAGTCAAAGCGTTTCGCCGTTTGCGGAAGGAAGTGTGATGTAGAACAAGTAGCAGAAGCATACATGCTCAAGAGGGATCACCCGAAATTCAAAGGCAACTGAATTTCGGCAACCGGGGCATCGAAGTCGGAATGCCGCGAAACTCACCGAGTCAAAGCGTTTCGCCGTTTGCGGAAGGAAGTGTGATGTAGAACAAGTAGCAGAAGCATACATGCTCAAGAGGGATCACCTGAAATTCAAAGGCAATTGAATTTCGGCAACCGGGGTATCGAAGTCGGAATGCCGTGAAACTCACCGAGTCAAAGCGTTTCGCCGTTTGCGGAAGGAAGTGTGATGTAGAACAAGTAGCAGAAGCATACATGCTCAAGAGGGATCACCCGAAATTCAAAGGCAACTGAATTTCGGCAACCGGGGCATCGAAGTCGGAATGCCGCGAAGCTCACCGAGTCAAAGCGTTTCGCTGTTTGCGGAAGGAAGTGTGATGTAGAACAAGTAGCAGAAGCATACATGCTCAAGAGGGATCACCCGAAATTCAAAGGCAACTGAATTTCGGCAACCGGGGCATCGAAGTCGGAATGCCGCGAAACTCACCGAGTCAAAGCGTTTCGCCGTTTGCGGAAGAAGTGTGATGTAGAACAAGTAGCAGAAGCATACATGCTCAAGAGGGATCACCCGAAATTCAAAGGCAACTGAATTTCGGCAACCGGGGCATCGAAGTCGGAATGCCGCGAAACTCACCGAGTCAAAGCGTTTCGCTGTTTGCGGAAGAAGTGTGATGTAGAACAAGTAGCAGAAGCATACATGCTCAAGAGGGATCACCCGAAATTCAAAGGCAACTGAATTTCGGCAACCGGGGCATCGAAGTCGGAATGCCGCGAAACTCACCGAGTCAAAGCGTTTCGCTGTTTGCGGAAGGAAGTGTGATGTAGAACAAGTAGCAGAAGCATACATGCTCAAGAGGGATCACCCGAAATTCAAAGGCAACTGAATTTCGGCAACCGGGGCATCGAAGTCGGAATGCCGCGAAACTCACCGAGTCAAAGCGTTTCGCTGTTTGCGGAAGGAAGTGTGATGTAGAACAAGTAGCAGAAGCATACATGCTCAAGAGGGATCACCCGAAATTCAAAGGCAACTGAATTTCGGCAACCGGGGCATCGAAGTCGGAATGCCGCGAAACTCACCGAGTCAAAGCGTTTCGCCGTTTGCGGAAGGAAGTGTGATGTAGAACAAGTAGCAGAAGCATACATGCTCAAGAGGGATCACCCGAAATTCAAAGGCAACTGAATTTCGGCAACCGGGGCATCGAAGTCGGAATGCCGCGAAACTCACCGAGTCAAAGCGTTTCGCTGTTTGCGGAAGGAAGTGTGATGTAGAACAAGTAGCAGAAGCATACATGCTCAAGAGGGATCACCCGAAATTCAAAGGCAACTGAATTTCGGCAACCGGGGCATCGAAGTCGGAATGCCGCGAAACTCACCGAGTCAAAGCGTTTCGCGTTTGCGGAAGGAAGTGTGATGTAGAACAAGTAGCAGAAGCATACATGCTCAAGAGGGATCACCCGAAATTCAAAGGCAACTGAATTTCGGCAACCGGGGCATCGAAGTCGGAATGCCGCGAAACTCACCGAGTCAAAGCGTTTCGCCGTTTGCGGAAGGAAGTGTGATGTAGAACAAGTAGCAGAAGCATACATGCTCAAGAGGGATCACCCGAAATTCAAAGGCAACTGAATTTCGGCAACCGGGGCATCGAAGTCGGAATGCCGCGAAACTCACCGAGTCAAAGCGTTTCGCTGTTTGCGGAAGGAAGTGTGATGTAGAACAAGTAGCAGAAGCATACATGCTCAAGAGGGATCACCCGAAATTCAAAGGCAACTGAATTTCGGCAACCGGGGCATCGAAGTCGGAATGCCGCGAAACTCACCGAGTCAAAGCGTTTCGCTGTTTGCGGAAGGAAGTGTGATGTAGAACAAGTAGCAGAAGCATACATGCTCAAGAGGGATCACCCGAAATTCAAAGGCAACTGAATTTCGGCAACCGGGGCATCGAAGTCGGAATGCCGCGAAACTCACCGAGTCAAAGCGTTTCGCTGTTTGCGGAAGGAAGTGTGATGTAGAACAAGTAGCAGAAGCATACATGCTCAAGAGGGATCACCCGAAATTCAAAGGCAACTGAATTTCGGCAACCGGGGCATCGAAGTCGGAATGCCGCGAAACTCACCGAGTCAAAGCGTTTCGCCGTTTGCGGAAGGAAGTGTGATGTAGAACAAGTAGCAGAAGCATACATGCTCAAGAGGGATCACCCGAAATTCAAAGGCAACTGAATTTCGGCAACCGGGGCATCGAAGTCGGAATGCCGCGAAACTCACCGAGTCAAAGCGTTTCGCTGTTTGCGGAAGGAAGTGTGATGTAGAACAAGTAGCAGAAGCATACATGCTCAAGAGGGATCACCCGAAATTCAAAGGCAACTGAATTTCGGCAACCGGGGCATCGAAGTCGGAATGCCGCGAAACTCACCGAGTCAAAGCGTTTCGCTGTTTGCGGAAGAAGTGTGATGTAGAACAAGTAGCAGAAGCATACATGCTCAAGAGGGATCACCCGAAATTCAAAGGCAACTGAATTTCGGCAACCGGGGCATCGAAGTCGGAATGCCGCGAAACTCACCGAGTCAAAGCGTTTCGCTGTTTGCGGAAGGAAGTGTGATGTAGAACAAGTAGCAGAAGCATACATGCTCAAGAGGGATCACCCGAAATTCAAAGGCAACTGAATTTCGGCAACCGGGGCATCGAAGTCGGAATGCCGCGAAACTCACCGAGTCAAAGCGTTTCGCTGTTTGCGGAAGGAAGTGTGATGTAGAACAAGTAGCAGAAGCATACATGCTCAAGAGGGATCACCCGAAATTCAAAGGCAACTGAATTTCGGCAACCGGGGCATCGAAGTCGGAATGCCGCGAAACTCACCGAGTCAAAGCGTTTCGCTGTTTGCGGAAGGAAGTGTGATGTAGAACAAGTAGCAGAAGCATACATGCTCAAGAGGGATCACCCGAAATTCAAAGGCAACTGAATTTCGGCAACCGGGGCATCGAAGTCGGAATGCCGCGAAACTCACCGAGTCAAAGCGTTTCGCTGTTTGCGGAAGGAAGTGTGATGTAGAACAAGTAGCAGAAGCATACATGCTCAAGAGGGATCACCCGAAATTCAAAGGCAACTGAATTTCGGCAACCGGGGCATCGAAGTCGGAATGCCGCGAAACTCACCGAGTCAAAGCGTTTCGCTGTTTGCGGAAGGAAGTGTGATGTAGAACAAGTAGCAGAAGCATACATGCTCAAGAGGGATCACCCGAAATTCAAAGGCAACTGAATTTCGGCAACCGGGGCATCGAAGTCGGAATGCCGCGAAACTCACCGAGTCAAAGCGTTTCGCTGTTTGCGGAAGGAAGTGTGATGTAGAACAAGTAGCAGAAGCATACATGCTCAAGAGGGATCACCCGAAATTCAAAGGCAACTGAATTTCGGCAACCGGGGCATCGAAGTCGGAATGCCGCGAAACTCACCGAGTCAAAGCGTTTCGCTGTTTGCGGAAGGAAGTGTGATGTAGAACAAGTAGCAGAAGCATACATGCTCAAGAGGGATCACCCGAAATTCAAAGGCAACTGAATTTCGGCAACCGGGGCATCGAAGTCGGAATGCCGCGAAACTCACCGAGTCAAAGCGTTTCGCTGTTTGCGGAAGGAAGTGTGATGTAGAACAAGTAGCAGAAGCATACATGCTCAAGAGGGATCACCCGAAATTCAAAGGCAACTGAATTTCGGCAACCGGGGCATCGAAGTCGGAATGCCGCGAAACTCACCGAGTCAAAGCGTTTCGCCGTTTGCGGAAGGAAGTGTGATGTAGAACAAGTAGCAGAAGCATACATGCTCAAGAGGGATCACCCGAAATTCAAAGGCAACTGAATTTCGGCAACCGGGGCATCGAAGTCGGAATGCCGCGAAACTCACCGAGTCAAAGCGTTTCGCCGTTTGCGGAAGGAAGTGTGATGTAGAACAAGTAGCAGAAGCATACATGCTCAAGAGGGATCACCCGAAATTCAAAGGCAACTGAATTTCGGCAACCGGGGCATCGAAGTCGGAATGCCGCGAAACTCACCGAGTCAAAGCGTTTCGCTGTTTGCGGAAGGAAGTGTGATGTAGAACAAGTAGCAGAAGCATACATGCTCAAGAGGGATCACCCGAAATTCAAAGGCAACTGAATTTCGGCAACCGGGGCATCGAAGTCGGAATGCCGCGAAACTCACCGAGTCAAAGCGTTTCGCTGTTTGCGGAAGGAAGTGTGATGTAGAACAAGTAGCAGAAGCATACATGCTCAAGAGGGATCACCCGAAATTCAAAGGCAACTGAATTTCGGCAACCGGGGCATCGAAGTCGGAATGCCGCGAAACTCACCGAGTCAAAGCGTTTCGCTGTTTGCGGAGGAAGTGTGATGTAGAACAAGTAGCAGAAGCATACATGCTCAACAGGGATCACCCGAAATTCAAAGGCAACTGAATTTCGGCAACCGGGGCATCGAAGTCGGAATGCCGCGAAACTCACCGAGTCAAAGCGTTTCGCTGTTTGCGGAAGGAAGTGTGATGTAGAACAAGTAGCAGAAGCATACATGCTCAAGAGGGATCACCCGAAATTCAAAGGCAACTGAATTTCGGCAACCGGGGCATCGAAGTCGGAATGCCGCGAAACTCACCGAGTCAAAGCGTTTCGCTGTTTGCGGAAGGAAGTGTGATGTAGAACAAGTAGCAGAAGCATACATGCTCAAGAGGGATCACCCGAAATTCAAAGGCAACTGAATTTCGGCAACCGGGGCATCGAAGTCGGAATGCCGCGAAACTCACCGAGTCAAAGCGTTTCGCTGTTTGCGGAAGGAAGTGTGATGTAGAACAAGTAGCAGAAGCATACATGCTCAAGAGGGATCACCCGAAATTCAAAGGCAACTGAATTTCGGCAACCGGGGCATCGAAGTCGGAATGCCGCGAAACTCACCGAGTCAAAGCGTTTCGCTGTTTGCGGAAGGAAGTGTGATGTAGAACAAGTAGCAGAAGCATACATGCTCAAGAGGGATCACCCGAAATTCAAAGGCAACTGAATTTCGGCAACCGGGGCATCGAAGTCGGAATGCCGCGAAACTCACCGAGTCAAAGCGTTTCGCTGTTTGCGGAAGGAAGTGTGATGTAGAACAAGTAGCAGAAGCATACATGCTCAAGAGGGATCACCCGAAATTCAAAGGCAACTGAATTTCGGCAACCGGGGCATCGAAGTCGGAATGCCGCGAAACTCACCGAGTCAAAGCGTTTCGCTGTTTGCGGAAGGAAGTGTGATGTAGAACAAGTAGCAGAAGCATACATGCTCAAGAGGGATCACCCGAAATTCAAAGGCAACTGAATTTCGGCAACCGGGGCATCGAAGTCGGAATGCCGCGAAACTCACCGAGTCAAAGCGTTTCGCTGTTTGCGGAAGGAAGTGTGATGTAGAACAAGTAGCAGAAGCATACATGCTCAAGAGGGATCACCCGAAATTCAAAGGCAACTGAATTTCGGCAACCGGGGCATCGAAGTCGGAATGCCGCGAAACTCACCGAGTCAAAGCGTTTCGCTGTTTGCGGAAGGAAGTGTGATGTAGAACAAGTAGCAGAAGCATACATGCTCAAGAGGGATCACCCGAAATTCAAAGGCAACTGAATTTCGGCAACCGGGGCATCGAAGTCGGAATGCCGCGAAACTCACCGAGTCAAAGCGTTTCGCTGTTTGCGGAAGGAAGTGTGATGTAGAACAAGTAGCAGAAGCATACATGCTCAAGAGGGATCACCCGAAATTCAAAGGCAACTGAATTTCGGCAACCGGGGCATCGAAGTCGGAATGCCGCGAAACTCACCGAGTCAAAGCGTTTCGCTGTTTGCGGAAGGAAGTGTGATGTAGAACAAGTAGCAGAAGCATACATGCTCAAGAGGGATCACCCGAAATTCAAAGGCAACTGAATTTCGGCAACCGGGGCATCGAAGTCGGAATGCCGCGAAACTCACCGAGTCAAAGCGTTTCGCTGTTTGCGGAAGGAAGTGTGATGTAGAACAAGTAGCAGAAGCATACATGCTCAAGAGGGATCACCCGAAATTCAAAGGCAACTGAATTTCGGCAACCGGGCATCGAAGTCGGAATGCCGCGAAACTCACCGAGTCAAAGCGTTTCGCTGTTTGCGGAAGGAAGTGTGATGTAGAACAAGTAGCAGAAGCATACATGCTCAAGAGGGATCACCCGAAATTCAAAGGCAACTGAATTTCGGCAACCGGGGCATCGAAGTCGGAATGCCGCGAAACTCACCGAGTCAAAGCGTTTCGCCTGTTTGCGGAAGGAAGTGTGATGTAGAACAAGTAGCAGAAGCATACATGCTCAAGAGGGATCACCCGAAATTCAAAGGCAACTGAATTTCGGCAACCGGGGCATCGAAGTCGGAATGCCGCGAAACTCACCGAGTCAAAGCGTTTCGCTGTTTGCGGAAGGAAGTGTGATGTAGAACAAGTAGCAGAAGCATACATGCTCAAGAGGGATCACCCGAAATTCAAAGGCAACTGAATTTCGGCAACCGGGGCATCGAAGTCGGAATGCCGCGAAACTCACCGAGTCAAAGCGTTTCGCTGTTTGCGGAAGGAAGTGTGATGTAGAACAAGTAGCAGAAGCATACATGCTCAAGAGGGATCACCCGAAATTCAAAGGCAACTGAATTTCGGCAACCGGGGCATCGAAGTCGGAATGCCGCGAAACTCACCGAGTCAAAGCGTTTCGCTGTTTGCGGAAGGAAGTGTGATGTAGAACAAGTAGCAGAAGCATACATGCTCAAGAGGGATCACCCGAAATTCAAAGGCAACTGAATTTCGGCAACCGGGGCATCGAAGTCGGAATGCCGCGAAACTCACCGAGTCAAAGCGTTTCGCTGTTTGCGGAAGGAAGTGTGATGTAGAACAAGTAGCAGAAGCATACATGCTCAAGAGGGATCACCCGAAATTCAAAGGCAACTGAATTTCGGCAACCGGGCATCGAAGTCGGAATGCCGCGAAACTCACCGAGTCAAAGCGTTTCGCTGTTTGCGGAAGGAAGTGTGATGTAGAACAAGTAGCAGAAGCATACATGCTCAAGAGGGATCACCCGAAATTCAAAGGCAACTGAATTTCGGCAACCGGGGCATCGAAGTCGGAATGCCGCGAAACTCACCGAGTCAAAGCGTTTCGCTGTTTGCGGAAGGAAGTGTGATGTAGAACAAGTAGCAGAAGCATACATGCTCAAGAGGGATCACCCGAAATTCAAAGGCAACTGAATTTCGGCAACCGGGGCATCGAATTCGGAATGCCGCGAAACTCACCGAGTCAAAGCGTTTCGCTGTTTGCGGAAGGAAGTGTGATGTAGAACAAGTAGCAGAAGCATACATGCTCAAGAGGGATCACCCGAAATTCAAAGGCAACTGAATTTCGGCAACCGGGGCAACGAAGTCGGAATGCCGCGAAACTCACCGAGTCAAAGCGTTTCGCTGTTTGCGGAAGGAAGTGTGATGTAGAACAAGTAGCAGAAGCATACATGCTCAAGAGGGATCACCCGAAATTCAAAGGCAACTGAATTTCGGCAACCGGGGCAACGAAGTCGGAATGCCGCGAAACTCACCGTGTCAAAACGTTTCGCTGTTTGCGGAAGGAAGTGTGTTGTAGAACAAGTAGCAGAAGCATACATGCTCAAGCGGGATCACCCGAAATGCAAAGGCAACTGAATTTCGGCAACCGGGGTATCGAAGTCAGAATGCCGGGAACCTCACCGAGTCAAAGCGTTTCGCTATTCGCGGAAGGAAGTGTGATGTAGAACAAGTAGCAGAAGCATACATGCTCAAGAGGGATCACCCGAAATTCAAAGGCAACTGAATTTCGGCAACCGGGGCATCGAAGTCGGAATGCCGCGAAACTCACCGAGTCAAAGCGTTTCGCTGTTTGCGGAAGGAAGTGTGATGTAGAACAAGTAGCAGAAGCATACATGCTCAAGAGGGATCACCCGAAATTCAAAGGCAACTGAATTTCGGCAACCGGGGCATCGAAGTCGGAATGCCGCGAAACTCACCGAGTCAAAGCGTTTCGCTGTTTGCGGAAGGAAGTGTGTTGTAGAACAAGTAGCAGAAGCATACATGCTCAAGAGGGATCACCCGAAATTCAAAGGCAACTGAATTTCGGCATCTCGGGCATCGAAGTCGGAATGCCGCGAAACTCACCGAGTCAAAGCGTTTCGCTGTTTGCGGAAGGAAGTGTGATGTAGAACAAGCAGCAGAGGCATACATGCTCAAGAGGGATCACCTGAAATTCAAAGGCAACTGAATTTCGGCAACCGGTGCATCGAAGTCGGAATGCCGCGAAACTCACCGAGTCAAAGCGTTTCGTGTTTGCGGAAGGAAGTGTGATGTAGAACAAGTAGCAGAAGCATACATGCTCAA
>CM055355.1:26764340-26807849 GCA_029228515.1 Populus alba x Populus x berolinensis | reverse complement strand
GATGCCCGGTTGCCGAAATTCAGTTGCCTTTGAATTTCGGGTGATCCCTCTTGAGCATGTATGCTTCTGCTACTTGTTCTACATCACACTTCCTTCCGCAAATGGCGAAACGCTTTGACTCGGTGAGTTTCGCGGCATTCCGACTTCGATGCCCCGGTTGCCGAAATTCAGTTGCCTTTGAATTTCGGGTGATCCCTCTTGAGCATGTATGCTTCTGCTACTTGTTCTACATCACACTTCCTTCCGCAAATGGCGAAACGCTTTGACTCGGTGAGTTTCGCGGCATTCCGACTTCGATGCCCCGGTTGCCGAAATTCAGTTGCCTTTGAATTTCGGGTGATCCCTCTTGAGCATGTATGCTTCTGCTACTTGTTCTACATCACACTTCCTTCCGCAAATGGCGAAACGCTTTGACTCGGTGAGTTTCGCGGCATTCCGACTTCGATGCCCCGGTTGCCGAAATTCAGTTGCCTTTGAATTTCGGGTGATCCCTCTTGAGCATGTATGCTTCTGCTACTTGTTCTACATCACACTTCCTTCCGCAAATGGCGAAACGCTTTGACTCGGTGAGTTTCGCGGCATTCCGACTTCGATGCCCGGTTGCCGAAATTCAGTTGCCTTTGAATTTCGGGTGATCCCTCTTGAGCATGTATGCTTCTGCTACTTGTTCTACATCACACTTCCTTCCGCAAATGGCGAAACGCTTTGACTCGGTGAGTTTCGCGGCATTCCGACTTCGATGCCCCGGTTGCCGAAATTCAGTTGCCTTTGAATTTCGGGTGATCCCTCTTGAGCATGTATGCTTCTGCTACTTGTTCTACATCACACTTCCTTCCGCAAATGGCGAAACGCTTTGACTCGGTGAGTTTCGCGGCATTCCGACTTCGATGCCCCGGTTGCCGAAATTCAGTTGCCTTTGAATTTCGGGTGATCCCTCTTGAGCATGTATGCTTCTGCTACTTGTTCTACATCACACTTCCTTCCGCAAATGGCGAAACGCTTTGACTCGGTGAGTTTCGCGGCATTCCGACTTCGATGCCCCGGTTGCCGAAATTCAGTTGCCTTTGAATTTCGGGTGATCCCTCTTGAGCATGTATGCTTCTGCTACTTGTTCTACATCACACTTCCTTCCGCAAATGGCGAAACGCTTTGACTCGGTGAGTTTCGCGGCATTCCGACTTCGATGCCCCGGTTGCCGAAATTCAGTTGCCTTTGAATTTCGGGTGATCCCTCTTGAGCATGTATGCTTCTGCTACTTGTTCTACATCACACTTCCTTCCGCAAATGGCGAAACGCTTTGACTCGGTGAGTTTCGCGGCATTCCGACTTCGATGCCCGGTTGCCGAAATTCAGTTGCCTTTGAATTTCGGGTGATCCCTCTTGAGCATGTATGCTTCTGCTACTTGTTCTACATCACACTTCCTTCCGCAAATGGCGAAACGCTTTGACTCGGTGAGTTTCGCGGCATTCCGACTTCGATGCCCGGTTGCCGAAATTCAGTTGCCTTTGAATTTCGGGTGATCCCTCTTGAGCATGTATGCTTCTGCTACTTGTTCTACATCACACTTCCTTCCGCAAATGGCGAAACGCTTTGACTCGGTGAGTTTCGCGGCATTCCGACTTCGATGCCCCGGTTGCCGAAATTCAGTTGCCTTTGAATTTCGGGTGATCCCTCTTGAGCATGTATGCTTCTGCTACTTGTTCTACATCACACTTCCTTCCGCAAATGGCGAAACGCTTTGACTCGGTGAGTTTCGCGGCATTCCGACTTCGATGCCCGGTTGCCGAAATTCAGTTGCCTTTGAATTTCGGGTGATCCCTCTTGAGCATGTATGCTTCTGCTACTTGTTCTACATCACACTTCCTTCCGCAAATGGCGAAACGCTTTGACTCGGTGAGTTTCGCGGCATTCCGACTTCGATGCCCCGGTTGCCGAAATTCAGTTGCCTTTGAATTTCGGGTGATCCCTCTTGAGCATGTATGCTTCTGCTACTTGTTCTACATCACACTTCCTTCCGCAAATGGCGAAACGCTTTGACTCGGTGAGTTTCGCGGCATTCCGACTTCGATGCCCCGGTTGCCGAAATTCAGTTGCCTTTGAATTTCGGGTGATCCCTCTTGAGCATGTATGCTTCTGCTACTTGTTCTACATCACACTTCCTTCCGCAAATGGCGAAACGCTTTGACTCGGTGAGTTTCGCGGCATTCCGACTTCGATGCCCCGGTTGCCGAAATTCAGTTGCCTTTGAATTTCGGGTGATCCCTCTTGAGCATGTATGCTTCTGCTACTTGTTCTACATCACACTTCCTTCCGCAAATGGCGAAACGCTTTGACTCGGTGAGTTTCGCGGCATTCCGACTTCGATGCCCGGTTGCCGAAATTCAGTTGCCTTTGAATTTCGGGTGATCCCTCTTGAGCATGTATGCTTCTGCTACTTGTTCTACATCACACTTCCTTCCGCAAATGGCGAAACGCTTTGACTCGGTGAGTTTCGCGGCATTCCGACTTCGATGCCCGGTTGCCGAAATTCAGTTGCCTTTGAATTTCGGGTG
Source organism: Populus alba x Populus x berolinensis (assembly GCA_029228515.1). Classification (NCBI taxonomy): domain Eukaryota; kingdom Viridiplantae; phylum Streptophyta; class Magnoliopsida; order Malpighiales; family Salicaceae; genus Populus; species Populus alba x Populus x berolinensis. Next base: position 26,805,296 of record CM055355.1, on the reverse strand, counting down.
ATGCCTTTTGAGGATGTATGCTTCTGCTACTTGTTCTACATCACACTTCCTTCCGCAAATGGCGAAACGCTTTGACTCGGTGAGTTTCGCGGCATTCCGACTTCGATGCCCGATTGCCGAAATTCAGTTGCCTTTGAATTTCGGGTGATCCCTTTTGAGCATGTATGCTTCTGCTACTTGTTCTACATCACACTTCCTTCCGCAAATGGCGAAACGCTTTGACTCGGTGAGTTTCGCGGCATTCCGACTTCGATGCCCCGGTTGCCGAAATTCAGTTGCCTTTGAATTTCGGGTGATCCCTCTTGAGCATGTATGCTTCTGCTACTTGTTCTACATCACACTTCCTTCCGCAAATGGCGAAACGCTTTGACTCGGTGAGTTTCGCGGCATTCCGACTTCGATGCCCCGGTTGCCGAAATTCAATTGCCTTTGAATTTCAGGTGATCCCCTTTGAGCATGTATGCTTCTGCTACTTGTTCTACATCACACTTCCTTCCGCAAATGGCGAAACGCTTTCACTCGGTGAGTTTCGCGGCATTCCGACTTCGATGCCCCGGTTGCCGAAATTCAGTTGCCTTTGAATTTCGGGTGATCCCTCTTGAGCATGTATGCTTCTGCTACTTGTTCTACATCACACTTCCTTCCGCAAAGGGCGTAACGCTTTGACTCGGTGAGTTTCGCGGCATTCCGACTTCGATGCCCCGGTTGCCGAAATTCAGTTGCCTTTGAATTTCGGGTGATCCCTCTTGAGCATGTATGCTTCTGCTACTTGTTGTACATCACACTTCCTTCCGCAAATGGCGAAACGCTTTGACTCGGTGAGTTTCGCGGCATTCCGACTTCGATGCCCCGGTTGCCGAAATTCAGTTGCCTTTGAATTTCGGGTGATCCCTCTTGAGCATGTATGCTTCTGCTACTTGTTCTACATCACACTTCCTTCCGCAAATGGCGAAACGCTTTGACTCGGTGAGTTTCGCGGCATTCCGACTTCGATGCCCCGGTTGCCGAAATTCAGTTGCCTTTGAATTTCAGGTGATCCCTTTTGAGGATGTATGCTTCTGCTACTTGTTCTACATCACACTTCCTTCCGCAAATGGCGAAACGCTTTGACTCGGTGAGTTTCGCGGCATTCCGACTTCGATGCCCCGGTTGCCGAAATTCAGTTGCCTTTGAATTTCGGGTGATCCCTTTTGAGCATGTATGCTTCTGCTACTTGTTCTACAACACACTTCCTTCCGCAAATGGCGAAACGCTTTGACTCGGTGAGTTTCGCGGCATTCCGACTTCGATGCCCCGGTTGCCGAAATTCAGTTGCCTTTGAATTTCGGGTGATCCCTCTTGAGCATGTATGCTTCTGCTACTTGGTCTACAGCACACTTCCTTTCGGAAATGGCGAAACGCTTTGACTCGGTGTGTTTCGCGGCATTACGACTTCGATGCCCGGTTGCTGAAATTCAGTTGCCTTTGAATTTCGGGAGATCCCTCTTGAGCATGTATGCTTCTGCTACTTGTTCTACAGCACACTTCCTTCCGCAAATGGCGAAACGCTTTGACTCGGTGAGTTTCGCGGCATTCCGACTTCGATGCCCCGGTTGCCGAAATTCAGTTGCCTTTGAATTTCGGGTGATCCCTCTTGAGCATGTATGCTTCTGCTACTTGTTCTACATCACACTTCCTTCCGCAAATGGCGAAACGCTTTGACTCGGTGAGTTTCGCGGCATTCCGACTTCGATGCCCCGGTTGCCGAAATTCAGTTGCCTTTGAATTTTAGGTGATCCCTCTAGAGCATGTATGCTTCTGCTACTTGTTCTACATCACACTTCCTTCCGCAAATGGCGAAACGCTTTGACTCGGTGAGTTTCGCGGCATTCCGACTTCGATGCCCCGGTTGCCGAAATTCAGTTGCCTTTGAATTTCGGGTGATCCCTCTTGTGCATGTATGCTTCTGCTACTTGTTCTACATCACACTTCCTTCCGCAAATGGCGAAACGCTTTGACTCGGTGAGTTTCGCGGCATTTCGACTTCGATGCCTCGGTTGCCGAAATTCAGTTGCCTTTGAATTTCGGGTGATCCCTCTTGAGCATGTATGCTTCTGCTACTTGTTCTACATCACACTTCCTTCCGCAAACAGCGAAACGCTTTGACTCGGTGAGTTTCGCGGCATTCCGACTTCGATGCCCCGGTTGCCGAAATTCAGTTGCCTTTGAATTTCGGGTGATCCCTCTTGAGCATGTATGCTTCTGCTACTTGTTCTACATCACACTTCCTTCCGCAAATGGCGAAACGCTTTGACTCGGTGTGTTTCGCGGCATTCCGACTTCGATGCCCCGGTTGCCGAAATTCAGTTGCCTTTGAATTTCGGGTGATCCCTCTTGAGCATGTATGCTTCTGCTACTTGTTCTACATCACACTTCCTTCCGCAAATGGCGAAACGCTTTGACTCGGTGAGTTTCGCGGCATTCCGACTTCGATGCCCGGTTGCCGAAATTCAGTTGCCTTTGAATTTCGGGTGATCCCTCTTGAGCATGTATGCTTCTGCTACTTGTTCTACATCACACTTCCTTCCGCAAATGGCGAAACGCTTTGACTCGGTGAGTTTCGCGGCATTCCGACTTCGATGCCCGATTGCCGAAATTCAGTTGCCTTTGAATTTCGGGTGATCCCTTTTGAGCATGTATGCTTCTGCTACTTGTTCTACATCACACTTCCTTCCGCAAATAGCGAAACGCTTTGACTCGGTGAGTTTCACGGCATTCCGACTTCGATGCCCGGTTGCCGAAATTCAGTTGCCTTTGAATTTCGGGTGATCCCTCTTGAGCATGTATGCTTCTGCTACTTGTTGTACATCACACTTCCTTCCGCAAATGGCGAAACGCTTTGACTCGGTGAGTTTCGCGGCATTCCGACTTCGATGCCCCGGTTGCCAAAATTCAGTTGCCTTTGAATTTCGGGTGATCCCTCTTGAGCATGTATGCTTCTGCTACTTGTTGTACATCACACTTCCTTCCGCAAATGGTGAAACGCTTTGACTCGGTGAGTTTCGCGGCATTCCGACTTCGATGCCCCGGTTGCCGAAATTCAGTTGCCTTTGAATTTCGGGTGATCCCTCTTGAGCATGTATGCTTCTGCTACTTGTTCTACATCACACTTCCTTCCGCAAAGGGCGAAACGCTTTGACTCGGTGAGTTTCGCGGCATTCCGACTTCGATGCCCGATTGCCGAAATTCAGTTGCCTTTGAATTTCGGGTGATCCCTCTTGAGCATGTATGCTTCTGCTACTTGTTCTACATCACAATTCCTTCCGCAAATGGCGAAACGCTTTGACTCGGTGAGTTTCCCGGCATTCCGACTTCGATGCCCCGGTTGCCGAAATTCAATTGCCTTAGAATTTCGGGTGATCCCTCTAGAGCATGGATGCTTCTGCTACTTGTTCTACATCACACTTCCTTCCGCAAATGGCGAAACGCTTTGACTCGGTGAGTTTCGCGGCATTCCGACTTCGATGCCCCGGTTGCCGAAATTCAGTTGCCTTTGAATTTCGGGTGATCCCTCTTGAGCATGTATGCTTCTGCTACTTGTTCTACATCACACTTCCTTCCGCAAATGGCGAAACGCTTTGACTCGGTGAGTTTCGCGGCATTCCGACTTCGATGCCCCGGTTGCCGAAATTCAGTTGCCTTTGAATTTCGGGTGATCCCTCTTGAGCATGTATGCTTCTGCTACTTGTTCTACATCACACTTCCTTCCGCAAATGGCGAAACGCTTTGACTCGGTGAGTTTCGCGGCATTCCGACTTCGATGCCCCGGTTGCCGAAATTCAGTTGCCTTTGAATTTCGGGTGATCCCTCTTGAGCATGTATGCTTCTGCTACTTGTTCTACATCACACTTCCTTCCGCAAATGGCGAAACGCTTTGACTCGGTGAGTTTCGCGGCATTCCTACTTCGATGCCCCGGTTGCCGAAATTCAGTTGCCTTTGAATTTCGGGTGATCCCTCTTGAGCATGTATGCTTCTGCTACTTGTTCTACATCACACTTCCTTCCGCAAATGGCGAAACGCTTTGACTCGGTGAGTTTCGCGGCATTCCGACTTCGATGCCCCGGTTGCCGAAATTCAGTTGCCTTTGAATTTTGGGTGACCCTTTTGAGCATGTATGCTTCTGCTACTTGTTCTACATCACACTTCCTTCCGCAAATGGCGAAACGCTTTGACTCGGTGAGTTTCGCGGCATTCCGACTTCGATGCCCCGGTTGCCGAAATTCAGTTGCCTTTGAATTTCAGGTGATCCCTCTTGAGCATGTATGCTTCTGCTACTTGTTCTACATCACACTTCCTTCCGCAAATGGCGAAACGCTTTGACTCGGTGAGTTTCGCGGCATTCCGACTTCGATGCCCCGGTTGCCGAAATTCAGTTGCCTTTGAATTTCGGGTGATCCCTCTTGAGCATGTATGCTTCTGCTACTTGTTCTACATCACACTTCCTTCCGCAAATGGCGAAACGCTTTGACTCGGTGAGTTTCGCGGCATTCCGACTTCGATGCCCCGGTTGCCGAAATTCAGTTGCCTTTGAATTTCGGGTGATCCCTCTTGAGCATGTATGCTTCTGCTACTTGTTCTACATCACACTTCCTTCCGCAAATGGCGAAACGCTTTGACTCGGTGAGTTTCGCGGCATTCCGACTTCGATGCCCCGGTTGCCGAAATTCAGTTGCCTTTGAATTTCGGGTGATCCCTCTTGAGCATGTATGCTTCTGCTACTTGTTCTACATCACACTTCCTTCCGCAAATGGCGAAACGCTTTGACTCGGTGAGTTTCGCGGCATTCCGACTTCGATGCCCGGTTGCCGAAATTCAGTTGCCTTTGAATTTCGGGTGATCCCTCTTGAGCATGTATGCTTCTGCTACTTGTTCTACATCACACTTCCTTCCGCAAATGGCGAAACGCTTTGACTCGGTGAGTTTCGCGGCATTCCGACTTCGATGCCCCGGTTGCCGAAATTCAGTTGCCTTTGAATTTCGGGTGATCCCTCTTGAGCATGTATGCTTCTGCTACTTGTTCTACATCACACTTCCTTCCGCAAATGGCGAAACGCTTTGACTCGGTGAGTTTCGCGGCATTCCGACTTCGATGCCCGGTTGCCGAAATTCAGTTGCCTTTGAATTTCGGGTGATCCCTCTTGAGCATGTATGCTTCTGCTACTTGTTCTACATCACACTTCCTTCCGCAAATGGCGAAACGCTTTGACTCGGTGAGTTTCGCGGCATTCCGACTTCGATGCCCGGTTGCCGAAATTCAGTTGCCTTTGAATTTCGGGTGATCCCTCTTGAGCATGTATGCTTCTGCTACTTGTTCTACATCACACTTCCTTCCGCAAATGGCGAAACGCTTTGACTCGGTGAGTTTCGCGGCATTCCGACTTCGATGCCCCGGTTGCCGAAATTCAGTTGCCTTTGAATTTCGGGTGATCCCTCTTGAGCATGTATGCTTCTGCTACTTGTTCTACATCACACTTCCTTCCGCAAAGGCGAAACGCTTTGACTCGGTGAGTTTCGCGGCATTCCGACTTCGATGCCCGGTTGCCGAAATTCAGTTGCCTTTGAATTTCGGGTGATCCCTCTTGAGCATGTATGCTTCTGCTACTTGTTCTACATCACACTTCCTTCCGCAAATGGCGAAACGCTTTGACTCGGTGAGTTTCGCGGCATTCCGACTTCGATGCCCCGGTTGCCGAAATTCAGTTGCCTTTGAATTTCGGGTGATCCCTCTTGAGCATGTATGCTTCTGCTACTTGTTCTACATCACACTTCCTTCCGCAAATGGCGAAACGCTTTGACTCGGTGAGTTTCGCGGCATTCCGACTTCGATGCCCCGGTTGCCGAAATTCAGTTGCCTTTGAATTTCGGGTGATCCCTCTTGAGCATGTATGCTTCTGCTACTTGTTCTACATCACACTTCCTTCCGCAAATGGCGAAACGCTTTGACTCGGTGAGTTTCGCGGCATTCCGACTTCGATGCCCGGTTGCCGAAATTCAGTTGCCTTTGAATTTCGGGTGATCCCTCTTGAGCATGTATGCTTCTGCTACTTGTTCTACATCACACTTCCTTCCGCAAATGGCGAAACGCTTTGACTCGGTGAGTTTCGCGGCATTCCGACTTCGATGCCCCGGTTGCCGAAATTCAGTTGCCTTTGAATTTCGGGTGATCCCTCTTGAGCATGTATGCTTCTGCTACTTGTTCTACATCACACTTCCTTCCGCAAATGGCGAAACGCTTTGACTCGGTGAGTTTCGCGGCATTCCGACTTCGATGCCCCGGTTGCCGAAATTCAGTTGCCTTTGAATTTCGGGTGATCCCTCTTGAGCATGTATGCTTCTGCTACTTGTTCTACAGCACACTTCCTTCCGCAAATGGCGAAACGCTTTGACTCGGTGAGTTTCGCGGCATTCCGACTTCGATGCCCCGGTTGCCGAAATTCAGTTGCCTTTGAATTTCGGGTGATCCCTCTTGAGCATGTATGCTTCTGCTACTTGTTCTACATCACACTTCCTTCCGCAAATGGCGAAACGCTTTGACTCGGTGAGTTTCGCGGCATTCCGACTTCGATGCCCCGGTTGCCGAAATTCAGTTGCCTTTGAATTTCGGGTGATCCCTCTTGAGCATGTATGCTTCTGCTACTTGTTCTACATCACACTTCCTTCCGCAAATGGCGAAACGCTTTGACTCGGTGAGTTTCGCGGCATTCCGACTTCGATGCCCCGGTTGCCGAAATTCAGTTGCCTTTGAATTTCGGGTGATCCCTCTTGAGCATGTATGCTTCTGCTACTTGTTCTACATCACACTTCCTTCCGCAAATGGCGAAACGCTTTGACTCGGTGAGTTTCGCGGCATTCCGACTTCGATGCCCCGGTTGCCGAAATTCAGTTGCCTTTGAATTTCGGGTGATCCCTCTTGAGCATGTATGCTTCTGCTACTTGTTCTACATCACACTTCCTTCCGCAAATGGCGAAACGCTTTGACTCGGTGAGTTTCGCGGCATTCCGACTTCGATGCCCCGGTTGCCGAAATTCAGTTGCCTTTGAATTTCGGGTGATCCCTCTTGAGCATGTATGCTTCTGCTACTTGTTCTACATCACACTTCCTTCCGCAAAGGCGAAACGCTTTGACTCGGTGAGTTTCGCGGCATTCCGACTTCGATGCCCGGTTGCCGAAATTCAGTTGCCTTTGAATTTCGGGTGATCCCTCTTGAGCATGTATGCTTCTGCTACTTGTTCTACATCACACTTCCTTCCGCAAATGGCGAAACGCTTTGACTCGGTGAGTTTCGCGGCATTCCGACTTCGATGCCCCGGTTGCCGAAATTCAGTTGCCTTTGAATTTCGGGTGATCCCTCTTGAGCATGTATGCTTCTGCTACTTGTTCTACATCACACTTCCTTCCGCAAATGGCGAAACGCTTTGACTCGGTGAGTTTCGCGGCATTCCGACTTCGATGCCCCGGTTGCCGAAATTCAGTTGCCTTTGAATTTCGGGTGATCCCTCTTGAGCATGTATGCTTCTGCTACTTGTTCTACATCACACTTCCTTCCGCAAATGGCGAAACGCTTTGACTCGGTGAGTTTCGCGGCATTCCGACTTCGATGCCCCGGTTGCCGAAATTCAGTTGCCTTTGAATTTCGGGTGATCCCTCTTGAGCATGTATGCTTCTGCTACTTGTTCTACAGCACACTTCCTTCCGCAAAGAGCGAAACGCTTTGACTCGGTGAGTTTCGCGGCATTCCGACTTCGATGCCCCGGTTGCCGAAATTCAGTTGCCTTTGAATTTCGGGTGATCCCTCTTGAGCATGTATGCTTCTGCTACTTGTTCTACATCACACTTCCTTCCGCAAATGGCGAAACGCTTTGACTCGGTGAGTTTCGCGGCATTCCGACTTCGATGCCCCGGTTGCCGAAATTCAGTTGCCTTTGAATTTCGGGTGATCCCTCTTGAGCATGTATGCTTCTGCTACTTGTTCTACATCACACTTCCTTCCGCAAATGGCGAAACGCTTTGACTCGGTGAGTTTCGCGGCATTCCGACTTCGATGCCCGGTTGCCGAAATTCAGTTGCCTTTGAATTTCGGGTGATCCCTCTTGAGCATGTATGCTTCTGCTACTTGTTCTACATCACACTTCCTTCCGCAAATGGCGAAACGCTTTGACTCGGTGAGTTTCGCGGCATTCCGACTTCGATGCCCCGGTTGCCGAAATTCAGTTGCCTTTGAATTTCGGGTGATCCCTCTTGAGCATGTATGCTTCTGCTACTTGTTCTACATCACACTTCCTTCCGCAAAGGCGAAACGCTTTGACTCGGTGAGTTTCGCGGCATTCCGACTTCGATGCCCCGGTTGCCGAAATTCAGTTGCCTTTGAATTTCGGGTGATCCCTCTTGAGCATGTATGCTTCTGCTACTTGTTCTACATCACACTTCCTTCCGCAAATGGCGAAACGCTTTGACTCGGTGAGTTTCGCGGCATTCCGACTTCGATGCCCCGGTTGCCGAAATTCAGTTGCCTTTGAATTTCGGGTGATCCCTCTTGAGCATGTATGCTTCTGCTACTTGTTCTACATCACACTTCCTTCCGCAAATGGCGAAACGCTTTGTCTCGGTGAGTTTCGCGGCATTCCGACTTCGATGCCCCGGTTGCCGAAATTCAGTTGCCTTTGAATTTCGGGTGATCCCTCTTGAGCATGTATGCTTCTGCTACTTGTTCTATATCACACTTCCTTCCGCAAATGGCGAAACGCTTTGAGTTTGTGAGTTTCGCGGCATTCCGACTTCGATGCCCCGGTTGCCGAATTTCAGTTGCCTTTGAATTTCGGGTGATCCCTCTTGAGCATGTATGCTTCTGCTACTTGTTCTACATCACACTTCCTTCCGCAAATGGAGAAACGCTTTGACTCGGTGAGTTTCGCGGCATTCCGACTTCGATGCCCTGGTTGCCGAAATTCAGTTGCCTTTGAATTTCGGGTGATCCCTCTTGAGCATGTATGCTTCTGCTACTTGTTCTATAGCACACTTCCTTCCGCAAATGGCGAAACGCTTTGACTCGGTGAGTTTCGCGGCATTCCGACTTCGATGCCCCTCCCCGGATTGCCGAAATATCATGTGCCTTTGAAATTCGGGTAATCCCTTTTGAGCATGTATGCTTCTGCTACTTGTTCTACTTCACACTTCCTTCCGCAAATGGCTAAACGCTTTGACTCGGTGAGTTTCGCGGCATTCCGACTTCGATGCCCCGGTTGCCGAAATTCAGTTGCCTTTGAATTTCGGGTGATCCCTCTTGAGCATGTATGCTTCTGCTACTTGTTCTACATCACACTTCCTTCCGCAAAGGCGAAACGCTTTGACTCGGTGAGTTTCGCGGCATTCCGACTTCGATGCCCCGGTTGCCGAAATTCAGTTGCCTTTGAATTTCGGGTGATCCCTCTTGAGCATGTATGCTTCTGCTACTTGTTCTACAGCACACTTCCTTCCGCAAATGGCGAAACGCTTTGACTCGGTGAGTTTCGCGGCATTCCGACTTCGATGCCCCGGTTGCCGAAATTCAGATGCCTTTGAATTTCGGGTGATCCCTCTTGAGCATGTATGCTTCTGCTACTTGTTCTACATCACACTTCCTTCCGCAAAGGCGAAACGCTTTGACTCGGTGAGTTTCGCGGCATTCCGACTTCGATGCCCCGGTTGCCGAAATTCAGTTGCCTTTGAATTTCGGGTGATCCCTCTTGAGCATGTATGCTTCTGCTACTTGTTCTACATCACACTTCCTTCCGCAAACGGCGAAACGCTTTGACTCGGTGAGTTTCGCGGCATTCCGACTTCGATGCCCCGGTTGCCGAAATTCAGTTGCCTTTGAATTTCGGGTGATCCCTCTTGAGCATGTATGCTTCTGCTACTTGTTCTACATCACACTTCCTTCCGCAAAGGCGAAACGCTTTGACTCGGTGAGTTTCGCGGCATTCCGACTTCGATGCCCCGGTTGCCGAAATTCAGTTGCCTTTGAATTTCGGGTGATCCCTCTTGAGCATGTATGCTTCTGCTACTTGTTCTACATCACACTTCCTTCCGCAAACGGCGAAACGCTTTGACTCGGTGAGTTTCGCGGCATTCCGACTTCGATGCCCCGGTTGCCGAAATTCAGTTGCCTTTGAATTTCGGGTGATCCCTCTTGAGCATGTATGCTTCTGCTACTTGTTCTACATCACACTTCCTTCCGCAAACGGCGAAACGCTTTGACTCGGTGAGTTTCGCGGCATTCCGACTTCGATGCCCCGGTTGCCGAAATTCAGTTGCCTTTGAATTTCGGGTGATCCCTCTTGAGCATGTATGCTTCTGCTACTTGTTCTACATCACACTTCCTTCCGCAAACGGCGAAACGCTTTGACTCGGTGAGTTTCGCGGCATTCCGACTTCGATGCCCCGGTTGCCGAAATTCAGTTGCCTTTGAATTTCGGGTGATCCCTCTTGAGCATGTATGCTTCTGCTACTTGTTCTACATCACACTTCCTTCCGCAAACGGCGAAACGCTTTGACTCGGTGAGTTTCGCGGCATTCCGACTTCGATGCCCCGGTTGCCGAAATTCAGTTGCCTTTGAATTTCGGGTGATCCCTCTTGAGCATGTATGCTTCTGCTACTTGTTCTACATCACACTTCCTTCCGCAAAGGCGAAACGCTTTGACTCGGTGAGTTTCGCGGCATTCCGACTTCGATGCCCCGGTTGCCGAAATTCAGTTGCCTTTGAATTTCGGGTGATCCCTCTTGAGCATGTATGCTTCTGCTACTTGTTCTACATCACACTTCCTTCCGCAAACGGCGAAACGCTTTGACTCGGTGAGTTTCGCGGCATTCCGACTTCGATGCCCCGGTTGCCGAAATTCAGTTGCCTTTGAATTTCGGGTGATCCCTCTTGAGCATGTATGCTTCTGCTACTTGTTCTACATCACACTTCCTTCCGCAAACGGCGAAACGCTTTGACTCGGTGAGTTTCGCGGCATTCCGACTTCGATGCCCCGGTTGCCGAAATTCAGTTGCCTTTGAATTTCGGGTGATCCCTCTTGAGCATGTATGCTTCTGCTACTTGTTCTACATCACACTTCCTTCCGCAAACGGCGAAACGCTTTGACTCGGTGAGTTTCGCGGCATTCCGACTTCGATGCCCCGGTTGCCGAAATTCAGTTGCCTTTGAATTTCGGGTGATCCCTCTTGAGCATGTATGCTTCTGCTACTTGTTCTACATCACACTTCCTTCCGCAAACGGCGAAACGCTTTGACTCGGTGAGTTTCGCGGCATTCCGACTTCGATGCCCCGGTTGCCGAAATTCAGTTGCCTTTGAATTTCGGGTGATCCCTCTTGAGCATGTATGCTTCTGCTACTTGTTCTACATCACACTTCCTTCCGCAAACGGCGAAACGCTTTGACTCGGTGAGTTTCGCGGCATTCCGACTTCGATGCCCCGGTTGCCGAAATTCAGTTGCCTTTGAATTTCGGGTGATCCCTCTTGAGCATGTATGCTTCTGCTACTTGTTCTACATCACACTTCCTTCCGCAAACGGCGAAACGCTTTGACTCGGTGAGTTTCGCGGCATTCCGACTTCGATGCCCCGGTTGCCGAAATTCAGTTGCCTTTGAATTTCGGGTGATCCCTCTTGAGCATGTATGCTTCTGCTACTTGTTCTACATCACACTTCCTTCCGCAAACGGCGAAACGCTTTGACTCGGTGAGTTTCGCGGCATTCCGACTTCGATGCCCCGGTTGCCGAAATTCAGTTGCCTTTGAATTTCGGGTGATCCCTCTTGAGCATGTATGCTTCTGCTACTTGTTCTACATCACACTTCCTTCCGCAAAGGCGAAACGCTTTGACTCGGTGAGTTTCGCGGCATTCCGACTTCGATGCCCCGGTTGCCGAAATTCAGTTGCCTTTGAATTTCGGGTGATCCCTCTTGAGCATGTATGCTTCTGCTACTTGTTCTACATCACACTTCTTCCGCAAACGGCGAAACGCTTTGACTCGGTGAGTTTCGCGGCATTCCGACTTCGATGCCCCGGTTGCCGAAATTCAGTTGCCTTTGAATTTCGGGTGATCCCTCTTGAGCATGTATGCTTCTGCTACTTGTTCTACATCACACTTCTTCCGCAAACGGCGAAACGCTTTGACTCGGTGAGTTTCGCGGCATTCCGACTTCGATGCCCCGGTTGCCGAAATTCAGTTGCCTTTGAATTTCGGGTGATCCCTCTTGAGCATGTATGCTTCTGCTACTTGTTCTACATCACACTTCCTTCCGCAAACGGCGAAACGCTTTGACTCGGTGAGTTTCGCGGCATTCCGACTTCGATGCCCCGGTTGCCGAAATTCAGTTGCCTTTGAATTTCGGGTGATCCCTCTTGAGCATGTATGCTTCTGCTACTTGTTCTACATCACACTTCCTTCCGCAAACGGCGAAACGCTTTGACTCGGTGAGTTTCGCGGCATTCCGACTTCGATGCCCCGGTTGCCGAAATTCAGTTGCCTTTGAATTTCGGGTGATCCCTCTTGAGCATGTATGCTTCTGCTACTTGTTCTACATCACACTTCCTTCCGCAAACGGCGAAACGCTTTGACTCGGTGAGTTTCGCGGCATTCCGACTTCGATGCCCCGGTTGCCGAAATTCAGTTGCCTTTGAATTTCGGGTGATCCCTCTTGAGCATGTATGCTTCTGCTACTTGTTCTACATCACACTTCCTTCCGCAAACGGCGAAACGCTTTGACTCGGTGAGTTTCGCGGCATTCCGACTTCGATGCCCCGGTTGCCGAAATTCAGTTGCCTTTGAATTTCGGGTGATCCCTCTTGAGCATGTATGCTTCTGCTACTTGTTCTACATCACACTTCCTTCCGCAAACGGCGAAACGCTTTGACTCGGTGAGTTTCGCGGCATTCCGACTTCGATGCCCCGGTTGCCGAAATTCAGTTGCCTTTGAATTTCGGGTGATCCCTCTTGAGCATGTATGCTTCTGCTACTTGTTCTACATCACACTTCTTCCGCAAACGGCGAAACGCTTTGACTCGGTGAGTTTCGCGGCATTCCGACTTCGATGCCCCGGTTGCCGAAATTCAGTTGCCTTTGAATTTCGGGTGATCCCTCTTGAGCATGTATGCTTCTGCTACTTGTTCTACATCACACTTCCTTCCGCAAACGGCGAAACGCTTTGACTCGGTGAGTTTCGCGGCATTCCGACTTCGATGCCCCGGTTGCCGAAATTCAGTTGCCTTTGAATTTCGGGTGATCCCTCTTGAGCATGTATGCTTCTGCTACTTGTTCTACATCACACTTCCTTCCGCAAACGGCGAAACGCTTTGACTCGGTGAGTTTCGCGGCATTCCGACTTCGATGCCCCGGTTGCCGAAATTCAGTTGCCTTTGAATTTCGGGTGATCCCTCTTGAGCATGTATGCTTCTGCTACTTGTTCTACATCACACTTCCTTCCGCAAACGGCGAAACGCTTTGACTCGGTGAGTTTCGCGGCATTCCGACTTCGATGCCCCGGTTGCCGAAATTCAGTTGCCTTTGAATTTCGGGTGATCCCTCTTGAGCATGTATGCTTCTGCTACTTGTTCTACATCACACTTCCTTCCGCAAACGGCGAAACGCTTTGACTCGGTGAGTTTCGCGGCATTCCGACTTCGATGCCCCGGTTGCCGAAATTCAGTTGCCTTTGAATTTCGGGTGATCCCTCTTGAGCATGTATGCTTCTGCTACTTGTTCTACATCACACTTCCTTCCGCAAACGGCGAAACGCTTTGACTCGGTGAGTTTCGCGGCATTCCGACTTCGATGCCCCGGTTGCCGAAATTCAGTTGCCTTTGAATTTCGGGTGATCCCTCTTGAGCATGTATGCTTCTGCTACTTGTTCTACATCACACTTCCTTCCGCAAACGGCGAAACGCTTTGACTCGGTGAGTTTCGCGGCATTCCGACTTCGATGCCCCGGTTGCCGAAATTCAGTTGCCTTTGAATTTCGGGTGATCCCTCTTGAGCATGTATGCTTCTGCTACTTGTTCTACATCACACTTCCTTCCGCAAACGGCGAAACGCTTTGACTCGGTGAGTTTCGCGGCATTCCGACTTCGATGCCCCGGTTGCCGAAATTCAGTTGCCTTTGAATTTCGGGTGATCCCTCTTGAGCATGTATGCTTCTGCTACTTGTTCTACATCACACTTCCTTCCGCAAACGGCGAAACGCTTTGACTCGGTGAGTTTCGCGGCATTCCGACTTCGATGCCCGGTTGCCGAAATTCAGTTGCCTTTGAATTTCGGGTGATCCCTCTTGAGCATGTATGCTTCTGCTACTTGTTCTACATCACACTTCCTTCCGCAAACGGCGAAACGCTTTGACTCGGTGAGTTTCGCGGCATTCCGACTTCGATGCCCCGGTTGCCGAAATTCAGTTGCCTTTGAATTTCGGGTGATCCCTCTTGAGCATGTATGCTTCTGCTACTTGTTCTACATCACACTTCCTTCCGCAAACGGCGAAACGCTTTGACTCGGTGAGTTTCGCGGCATTCCGACTTCGATGCCCCGGTTGCCGAAATTCAGTTGCCTTTGAATTTCGGGTGATCCCTCTTGAGCATGTATGCTTCTGCTACTTGTTCTACATCACACTTCCTTCCGCAAACGGCGAAACGCTTTGACTCGGTGAGTTTCGCGGCATTCCGACTTCGATGCCCCGGTTGCCGAAATTCAGTTGCCTTTGAATTTCGGGTGATCCCTCTTGAGCATGTATGCTTCTGCTACTTGTTCTACATCACACTTCCTTCCGCAAACGGCGAAACGCTTTGACTCGGTGAGTTTCGCGGCATTCCGACTTCGATGCCCCGGTTGCCGAAATTCAGTTGCCTTTGAATTTCGGGTGATCCCTCTTGAGCATGTATGCTTCTGCTACTTGTTCTACATCACACTTCCTTCCGCAAACGGCGAAACGCTTTGACTCGGTGAGTTTCGCGGCATTCCGACTTCGATGCCCCGGTTGCCGAAATTCAGTTGCCTTTGAATTTCGGGTGATCCCTCTTGAGCATGTATGCTTCTGCTACTTGTTCTACATCACACTTCCTTCCGCAAACGGCGAAACGCTTTGACTCGGTGAGTTTCGCGGCATTCCGACTTCGATGCCCCGGTTGCCGAAATTCAGTTGCCTTTGAATTTCGGGTGATCCCTCTTGAGCATGTATGCTTCTGCTACTTGTTCTACATCACACTTCCTTCCGCAAACGGCGAAACGCTTTGACTCGGTGAGTTTCGCGGCATTCCGACTTCGATGCCCGGTTGCCGAAATTCAGTTGCCTTTGAATTTCGGGTGATCCCTCTTGAGCATGTATGCTTCTGCTACTTGTTCTACATCACACTTCCTTCCGCAAACGGCGAAACGCTTTGACTCGGTGAGTTTCGCGGCATTCCGACTTCGATGCCCCGGTTGCCGAAATTCAGTTGCCTTTGAATTTCGGGTGATCCCTCTTGAGCATGTATGCTTCTGCTACTTGTTCTACATCACACTTCCTTCCGCAAACGGCGAAACGCTTTGACTCGGTGAGTTTCGCGGCATTCCGACTTCGATGCCCCGG
This sequence comes from Populus alba x Populus x berolinensis, assembly GCA_029228515.1. Taxonomy (NCBI): domain Eukaryota; kingdom Viridiplantae; phylum Streptophyta; class Magnoliopsida; order Malpighiales; family Salicaceae; genus Populus; species Populus alba x Populus x berolinensis. The sequence continues at coordinate 26,789,662 of CM055355.1, read as the reverse complement.
TTGCCGAAATTCAGTTGCCTTTGAATTTCGGGTGATCCCTCTTGAGCATGTATGCTTCTGCTACTTGTTCTACATCACACTTCCTTCCGCAAACGGCGAAACGCTTTGACTCGGTGAGTTTCGCGGCATTCCGACTTCGATGCCCCGGTTGCCGAAATTCAGTTGCCTTTGAATTTCGGGTGATCCCTCTTGAGCATGTATGCTTCTGCTACTTGTTCTACATCACACTTCCTTCCGCAAACGGCGAAACGCTTTGACTCGGTGAGTTTCGCGGCATTCCGACTTCGATGCCCCGGTTGCCGAAATTCAGTTGCCTTTGAATTTCGGGTGATCCCTCTTGAGCATGTATGCTTCTGCTACTTGTTCTACATCACACTTCCTTCCGCAAACGGCGAAACGCTTTGACTCGGTGAGTTTCGCGGCATTCCGACTTCGATGCCCGGTTGCCGAAATTCAGTTGCCTTTGAATTTCGGGTGATCCCTCTTGAGCATGTATGCTTCTGCTACTTGTTCTACATCACACTTCCTTCCGCAAACGGCGAAACGCTTTGACTCGGTGAGTTTCGCGGCATTCCGACTTCGATGCCCCGGTTGCCGAAATTCAGTTGCCTTTGAATTTCGGGTGATCCCTCTTGAGCATGTATGCTTCTGCTACTTGTTCTACATCACACTTCCTTCCGCAAAGGCGAAACGCTTTGACTCGGTGAGTTTCGCGGCATTCCGACTTCGATGCCCCGGTTGCCGAAATTCAGTTGCCTTTGAATTTCGGGTGATCCCTCTTGAGCATGTATGCTTCTGCTACTTGTTCTACATCACACTTCCTTCCGCAAACGGCGAAACGCTTTGACTCGGTGAGTTTCGCGGCATTCCGACTTCGATGCCCCGGTTGCCGAAATTCAGTTGCCTTTGAATTTCGGGTGATCCCTCTTGAGCATGTATGCTTCTGCTACTTGTTCTACATCACACTTCCTTCCGCAAAGGCGAAACGCTTTGACTCGGTGAGTTTCGCGGCATTCCGACTTCGATGCCCCGGTTGCCGAAATTCAGTTGCCTTTGAATTTCGGGTGATCCCTCTTGAGCATGTATGCTTCTGCTACTTGTTCTACATCACACTTCCTTCCGCAAACGGCGAAACGCTTTGACTCGGTGAGTTTCGCGGCATTCCGACTTCGATGCCCCGGTTGCCGAAATTCAGTTGCCTTTGAATTTCGGGTGATCCCTCTTGAGCATGTATGCTTCTGCTACTTGTTCTACATCACACTTCCTTCCGCAAACGGCGAAACGCTTTGACTCGGTGAGTTTCGCGGCATTCCGACTTCGATGCCCCGGTTGCCGAAATTCAGTTGCCTTTGAATTTCGGGTGATCCCTCTTGAGCATGTATGCTTCTGCTACTTGTTCTACATCACACTTCCTTCCGCAAACGGCGAAACGCTTTGACTCGGTGAGTTTCGCGGCATTCCGACTTCGATGCCCCGGTTGCCGAAATTCAGTTGCCTTTGAATTTCGGGTGATCCCTCTTGAGCATGTATGCTTCTGCTACTTGTTCTACATCACACTTCCTTCCGCAAACGGCGAAACGCTTTGACTCGGTGAGTTTCGCGGCATTCCGACTTCGATGCCCCGGTTGCCGAAATTCAGTTGCCTTTGAATTTCGGGTGATCCCTCTTGAGCATGTATGCTTCTGCTACTTGTTCTACATCACACTTCCTTCCGCAAACGGCGAAACGCTTTGACTCGGTGAGTTTCGCGGCATTCCGACTTCGATGCCCCGGTTGCCGAAATTCAGTTGCCTTTGAATTTCGGGTGATCCCTCTTGAGCATGTATGCTTCTGCTACTTGTTCTACATCACACTTCCTTCCGCAAACGGCGAAACGCTTTGACTCGGTGAGTTTCGCGGCATTCCGACTTCGATGCCCCGGTTGCCGAAATTCAGTTGCCTTTGAATTTCGGGTGATCCCTCTTGAGCATGTATGCTTCTGCTACTTGTTCTACATCACACTTCCTTCCGCAAACGGCGAAACGCTTTGACTCGGTGAGTTTCGCGGCATTCCGACTTCGATGCCCCGGTTGCCGAAATTCAGTTGCCTTTGAATTTCGGGTGATCCCTCTTGAGCATGTATGCTTCTGCTACTTGTTCTACATCACACTTCCTTCCGCAAACGGCGAAACGCTTTGACTCGGTGAGTTTCGCGGCATTCCGACTTCGATGCCCCGGTTGCCGAAATTCAGTTGCCTTTGAATTTCGGGTGATCCCTCTTGAGCATGTATGCTTCTGCTACTTGTTCTACATCACACTTCCTTCCGCAAACGGCGAAACGCTTTGACTCGGTGAGTTTCGCGGCATTCCGACTTCGATGCCCCGGTTGCCGAAATTCAGTTGCCTTTGAATTTCGGGTGATCCCTCTTGAGCATGTATGCTTCTGCTACTTGTTCTACATCACACTTCCTTCCGCAAACGGCGAAACGCTTTGACTCGGTGAGTTTCGCGGCATTCCGACTTCGATGCCCCGGTTGCCGAAATTCAGTTGCCTTTGAATTTCGGGTGATCCCTCTTGAGCATGTATGCTTCTGCTACTTGTTCTACATCACACTTCCTTCCGCAAACGGCGAAACGCTTTGACTCGGTGAGTTTCGCGGCATTCCGACTTCGATGCCCCGGTTGCCGAAATTCAGTTGCCTTTGAATTTCGGGTGATCCCTCTTGAGCATGTATGCTTCTGCTACTTGTTCTACATCACACTTCCTTCCGCAAACGGCGAAACGCTTTGACTCGGTGAGTTTCGCGGCATTCCGACTTCGATGCCCCGGTTGCCGAAATTCAGTTGCCTTTGAATTTCGGGTGATCCCTCTTGAGCATGTATGCTTCTGCTACTTGTTCTACATCACACTTCCTTCCGCAAACGGCGAAACGCTTTGACTCGGTGAGTTTCGCGGCATTCCGACTTCGATGCCCCGGTTGCCGAAATTCAGTTGCCTTTGAATTTCGGGTGATCCCTCTTGAGCATGTATGCTTCTGCTACTTGTTCTACATCACACTTCCTTCCGCAAACGGCGAAACGCTTTGACTCGGTGAGTTTCGCGGCATTCCGACTTCGATGCCCCGGTTGCCGAAATTCAGTTGCCTTTGAATTTCGGGTGATCCCTCTTGAGCATGTATGCTTCTGCTACTTGTTCTACATCACACTTCCTTCCGCAAACGGCGAAACGCTTTGACTCGGTGAGTTTCGCGGCATTCCGACTTCGATGCCCCGGTTGCCGAAATTCAGTTGCCTTTGAATTTCGGGTGATCCCTCTTGAGCATGTATGCTTCTGCTACTTGTTCTACATCACACTTCCTTCCGCAAACGGCGAAACGCTTTGACTCGGTGAGTTTCGCGGCATTCCGACTTCGATGCCCCGGTTGCCGAAATTCAGTTGCCTTTGAATTTCGGGTGATCCCTCTTGAGCATGTATGCTTCTGCTACTTGTTCTACATCACACTTCCTTCCGCAAACGGCGAAACGCTTTGACTCGGTGAGTTTCGCGGCATTCCGACTTCGATGCCCCGGTTGCCGAAATTCAGTTGCCTTTGAATTTCGGGTGATCCCTCTTGAGCATGTATGCTTCTGCTACTTGTTCTACATCACACTTCCTTCCGCAAACGGCGAAACGCTTTGACTCGGTGAGTTTCGCGGCATTCCGACTTCGATGCCCCGGTTGCCGAAATTCAGTTGCCTTTGAATTTCGGGTGATCCCTCTTGAGCATGTATGCTTCTGCTACTTGTTCTACATCACACTTCCTTCCGCAAACGGCGAAACGCTTTGACTCGGTGAGTTTCGCGGCATTCCGACTTCGATGCCCCGGTTGCCGAAATTCAGTTGCCTTTGAATTTCGGGTGATCCCTCTTGAGCATGTATGCTTCTGCTACTTGTTCTACATCACACTTCCTTCCGCAAACGGCGAAACGCTTTGACTCGGTGAGTTTCGCGGCATTCCGACTTCGATGCCCCGGTTGCCGAAATTCAGTTGCCTTTGAATTTCGGGTGATCCCTCTTGAGCATGTATGCTTCTGCTACTTGTTCTACATCACACTTCCTTCCGCAAACGGCGAAACGCTTTGACTCGGTGAGTTTCGCGGCATTCCGACTTCGATGCCCCGGTTGCCGAAATTCAGTTGCCTTTGAATTTCGGGTGATCCCTCTTGAGCATGTATGCTTCTGCTACTTGTTCTACATCACACTTCCTTCCGCAAACGGCGAAACGCTTTGACTCGGTGAGTTTCGCGGCATTCCGACTTCGATGCCCCGGTTGCCGAAATTCAGTTGCCTTTGAATTTCGGGTGATCCCTCTTGAGCATGTATGCTTCTGCTACTTGTTCTACATCACACTTCCTTCCGCAAACGGCGAAACGCTTTGACTCGGTGAGTTTCGCGGCATTCCGACTTCGATGCCCCGGTTGCCGAAATTCAGTTGCCTTTGAATTTCGGGTGATCCCTCTTGAGCATGTATGCTTCTGCTACTTGTTCTACATCACACTTCCTTCCGCAAACGGCGAAACGCTTTGACTCGGTGAGTTTCGCGGCATTCCGACTTCGATGCCCCGGTTGCCGAAATTCAGTTGCCTTTGAATTTCGGGTGATCCCTCTTGAGCATGTATGCTTCTGCTACTTGTTCTACATCACACTTCCTTCCGCAAACGGCGAAACGCTTTGACTCGGTGAGTTTCGCGGCATTCCGACTTCGATGCCCCGGTTGCCGAAATTCAGTTGCCTTTGAATTTCGGGTGATCCCTCTTGAGCATGTATGCTTCTGCTACTTGTTCTACATCACACTTCCTTCCGCAAACGGCGAAACGCTTTGACTCGGTGAGTTTCGCGGCATTCCGACTTCGATGCCCCGGTTGCCGAAATTCAGTTGCCTTTGAATTTCGGGTGATCCCTCTTGAGCATGTATGCTTCTGCTACTTGTTCTACATCACACTTCCTTCCGCAAACGGCGAAACGCTTTGACTCGGTGAGTTTCGCGGCATTCCGACTTCGATGCCCCGGTTGCCGAAATTCAGTTGCCTTTGAATTTCGGGTGATCCCTCTTGAGCATGTATGCTTCTGCTACTTGTTCTACATCACACTTCCTTCCGCAAACGGCGAAACGCTTTGACTCGGTGAGTTTCGCGGCATTCCGACTTCGATGCCCCGGTTGCCGAAATTCAGTTGCCTTTGAATTTCGGGTGATCCCTCTTGAGCATGTATGCTTCTGCTACTTGTTCTACATCACACTTCCTTCCGCAAACGGCGAAACGCTTTGACTCGGTGAGTTTCGCGGCATTCCGACTTCGATGCCCCGGTTGCCGAAATTCAGTTGCCTTTGAATTTCGGGTGATCCCTCTTGAGCATGTATGCTTCTGCTACTTGTTCTACATCACACTTCCTTCCGCAAACGGCGAAACGCTTTGACTCGGTGAGTTTCGCGGCATTCCGACTTCGATGCCCCGGTTGCCGAAATTCAGTTGCCTTTGAATTTCGGGTGATCCCTCTTGAGCATGTATGCTTCTGCTACTTGTTCTACATCACACTTCCTTCCGCAAACGGCGAAACGCTTTGACTCGGTGAGTTTCGCGGCATTCCGACTTCGATGCCCCGGTTGCCGAAATTCAGTTGCCTTTGAATTTCGGGTGATCCCTCTTGAGCATGTATGCTTCTGCTACTTGTTCTACATCACACTTCCTTCCGCAAACGGCGAAACGCTTTGACTCGGTGAGTTTCGCGGCATTCCGACTTCGATGCCCCGGTTGCCGAAATTCAGTTGCCTTTGAATTTCGGGTGATCCCTCTTGAGCATGTATGCTTCTGCTACTTGTTCTACATCACACTTCCTTCCGCAAACGGCGAAACGCTTTGACTCGGTGAGTTTCGCGGCATTCCGACTTCGATGCCCCGGTTGCCGAAATTCAGTTGCCTTTGAATTTCGGGTGATCCCTCTTGAGCATGTATGCTTCTGCTACTTGTTCTACATCACACTTCCTTCCGCAAACGGCGAAACGCTTTGACTCGGTGAGTTTCGCGGCATTCCGACTTCGATGCCCCGGTTGCCGAAATTCAGTTGCCTTTGAATTTCGGGTGATCCCTCTTGAGCATGTATGCTTCTGCTACTTGTTCTACATCACACTTCCTTCCGCAAACGGCGAAACGCTTTGACTCGGTGAGTTTCGCGGCATTCCGACTTCGATGCCCCGGTTGCCGAAATTCAGTTGCCTTTGAATTTCGGGTGATCCCTCTTGAGCATGTATGCTTCTGCTACTTGTTCTACATCACACTTCCTTCCGCAAACGGCGAAACGCTTTGACTCGGTGAGTTTCGCGGCATTCCGACTTCGATGCCCCGGTTGCCGAAATTCAGTTGCCTTTGAATTTCGGGTGATCCCTCTTGAGCATGTATGCTTCTGCTACTTGTTCTACATCACACTTCCTTCCGCAAACGGCGAAACGCTTTGACTCGGTGAGTTTCGCGGCATTCCGACTTCGATGCCCCGGTTGCCGAAATTCAGTTGCCTTTGAATTTCGGGTGATCCCTCTTGAGCATGTATGCTTCTGCTACTTGTTCTACATCACACTTCCTTCCGCAAACGGCGAAACGCTTTGACTCGGTGAGTTTCGCGGCATTCCGACTTCGATGCCCCGGTTGCCGAAATTCAGTTGCCTTTGAATTTCGGGTGATCCCTCTTGAGCATGTATGCTTCTGCTACTTGTTCTACATCACACTTCCTTCCGCAAACGGCGAAACGCTTTGACTCGGTGAGTTTCGCGGCATTCCGACTTCGATGCCCCGGTTGCCGAAATTCAGTTGCCTTTGAATTTCGGGTGATCCCTCTTGAGCATGTATGCTTCTGCTACTTGTTCTACATCACACTTCCTTCCGCAAACGGCGAAACGCTTTGACTCGGTGAGTTTCGCGGCATTCCGACTTCGATGCCCCGGTTGCCGAAATTCAGTTGCCTTTGAATTTCGGGTGATCCCTCTTGAGCATGTATGCTTCTGCTACTTGTTCTACATCACACTTCCTTCCGCAAACGGCGAAACGCTTTGACTCGGTGAGTTTCGCGGCATTCCGACTTCGATGCCCCGGTTGCCGAAATTCAGTTGCCTTTGAATTTCGGGTGATCCCTCTTGAGCATGTATGCTTCTGCTACTTGTTCTACATCACACTTCCTTCCGCAAACGGCGAAACGCTTTGACTCGGTGAGTTTCGCGGCATTCCGACTTCGATGCCCCGGTTGCCGAAATTCAGTTGCCTTTGAATTTCGGGTGATCCCTCTTGAGCATGTATGCTTCTGCTACTTGTTCTACATCACACTTCCTTCCGCAAACGGCGAAACGCTTTGACTCGGTGAGTTTCGCGGCATTCCGACTTCGATGCCCCGGTTGCCGAAATTCAGTTGCCTTTGAATTTCGGGTGATCCCTCTTGAGCATGTATGCTTCTGCTACTTGTTCTACATCACACTTCCTTCCGCAAACGGCGAAACGCTTTGACTCGGTGAGTTTCGCGGCATTCCGACTTCGATGCCCCGGTTGCCGAAATTCAGTTGCCTTTGAATTTCGGGTGATCCCTCTTGAGCATGTATGCTTCTGCTACTTGTTCTACATCACACTTCCTTCCGCAAACGGCGAAACGCTTTGACTCGGTGAGTTTCGCGGCATTCCGACTTCGATGCCCCGGTTGCCGAAATTCAGTTGCCTTTGAATTTCGGGTGATCCCTCTTGAGCATGTATGCTTCTGCTACTTGTTCTACATCACACTTCCTTCCGCAAACGGCGAAACGCTTTGACTCGGTGAGTTTCGCGGCATTCCGACTTCGATGCCCCGGTTGCCGAAATTCAGTTGCCTTTGAATTTCGGGTGATCCCTCTTGAGCATGTATGCTTCTGCTACTTGTTCTACATCACACTTCCTTCCGCAAACGGCGAAACGCTTTGACTCGGTGAGTTTCGCGGCATTCCGACTTCGATGCCCCGGTTGCCGAAATTCAGTTGCCTTTGAATTTCGGGTGATCCCTCTTGAGCATGTATGCTTCTGCTACTTGTTCTACATCACACTTCCTTCCGCAAACGGCGAAACGCTTTGACTCGGTGAGTTTCGCGGCATTCCGACTTCGATGCCCCGGTTGCCGAAATTCAGTTGCCTTTGAATTTCGGGTGATCCCTCTTGAGCATGTATGCTTCTGCTACTTGTTCTACATCACACTTCCTTCCGCAAACGGCGAAACGCTTTGACTCGGTGAGTTTCGCGGCATTCCGACTTCGATGCCCCGGTTGCCGAAATTCAGTTGCCTTTGAATTTCGGGTGATCCCTCTTGAGCATGTATGCTTCTGCTACTTGTTCTACATCACACTTCCTTCCGCAAACGGCGAAACGCTTTGACTCGGTGAGTTTCGCGGCATTCCGACTTCGATGCCCCGGTTGCCGAAATTCAGTTGCCTTTGAATTTCGGGTGATCCCTCTTGAGCATGTATGCTTCTGCTACTTGTTCTACATCACACTTCCTTCCGCAAACGGCGAAACGCTTTGACTCGGTGAGTTTCGCGGCATTCCGACTTCGATGCCCCGGTTGCCGAAATTCAGTTGCCTTTGAATTTCGGGTGATCCCTCTTGAGCATGTATGCTTCTGCTACTTGTTCTACATCACACTTCCTTCCGCAAACGGCGAAACGCTTTGACTCGGTGAGTTTCGCGGCATTCCGACTTCGATGCCCCGGTTGCCGAAATTCAGTTGCCTTTGAATTTCGGGTGATCCCTCTTGAGCATGTATGCTTCTGCTACTTGTTCTACATCACACTTCCTTCCGCAAACGGCGAAACGCTTTGACTCGGTGAGTTTCGCGGCATTCCGACTTCGATGCCCCGGTTGCCGAAATTCAGTTGCCTTTGAATTTCGGGTGATCCCTCTTGAGCATGTATGCTTCTGCTACTTGTTCTACATCACACTTCCTTCCGCAAACGGCGAAACGCTTTGACTCGGTGAGTTTCGCGGCATTCCGACTTCGATGCCCCGGTTGCCGAAATTCAGTTGCCTTTGAATTTCGGGTGATCCCTCTTGAGCATGTATGCTTCTGCTACTTGTTCTACATCACACTTCCTTCCGCAAACGGCGAAACGCTTTGACTCGGTGAGTTTCGCGGCATTCCGACTTCGATGCCCCGGTTGCCGAAATTCAGTTGCCTTTGAATTTCGGGTGATCCCTCTTGAGCATGTATGCTTCTGCTACTTGTTCTACATCACACTTCCTTCCGCAAACGGCGAAACGCTTTGACTCGGTGAGTTTCGCGGCATTCCGACTTCGATGCCCCGGTTGCCGAAATTCAGTTGCCTTTGAATTTCGGGTGATCCCTCTTGAGCATGTATGCTTCTGCTACTTGTTCTACATCACACTTCCTTCCGCAAACGGCGAAACGCTTTGACTCGGTGAGTTTCGCGGCATTCCGACTTCGATGCCCCGGTTGCCGAAATTCAGTTGCCTTTGAATTTCGGGTGATCCCTCTTGAGCATGTATGCTTCTGCTACTTGTTCTACATCACACTTCCTTCCGCAAACGGCGAAACGCTTTGACTCGGTGAGTTTCGCGGCATTCCGACTTCGATGCCCCGGTTGCCGAAATTCAGTTGCCTTTGAATTTCGGGTGATCCCTCTTGAGCATGTATGCTTCTGCTACTTGTTCTACATCACACTTCCTTCCGCAAACGGCGAAACGCTTTGACTCGGTGAGTTTCGCGGCATTCCGACTTCGATGCCCCGGTTGCCGAAATTCAGTTGCCTTTGAATTTCGGGTGATCCCTCTTGAGCATGTATGCTTCTGCTACTTGTTCTACATCACACTTCCTTCCGCAAACGGCGAAACGCTTTGACTCGGTGAGTTTCGCGGCATTCCGACTTCGATGCCCCGGTTGCCGAAATTCAGTTGCCTTTGAATTTCGGGTGATCCCTCTTGAGCATGTATGCTTCTGCTACTTGTTCTACATCACACTTCCTTCCGCAAACGGCGAAACGCTTTGACTCGGTGAGTTTCGCGGCATTCCGACTTCGATGCCCCGGTTGCCGAAATTCAGTTGCCTTTGAATTTCGGGTGATCCCTCTTGAGCATGTATGCTTCTGCTACTTGTTCTACATCACACTTCCTTCCGCAAACGGCGAAACGCTTTGACTCGGTGAGTTTCGCGGCATTCCGACTTCGATGCCCCGGTTGCCGAAATTCAGTTGCCTTTGAATTTCGGGTGATCCCTCTTGAGCATGTATGCTTCTGCTACTTGTTCTACATCACACTTCCTTCCGCAAACGGCGAAACGCTTTGACTCGGTGAGTTTCGCGGCATTCCGACTTCGATGCCCCGGTTGCCGAAATTCAGTTGCCTTTGAATTTCGGGTGATCCCTCTTGAGCATGTATGCTTCTGCTACTTGTTCTACATCACACTTCCTTCCGCAAACGGCGAAACGCTTTGACTCGGTGAGTTTCGCGGCATTCCGACTTCGATGCCCCGGTTGCCGAAATTCAGTTGCCTTTGAATTTCGGGTGATCCCTCTTGAGCATGTATGCTTCTGCTACTTGTTCTACATCACACTTCCTTCCGCAAACGGCGAAACGCTTTGACTCGGTGAGTTTCGCGGCATTCCGACTTCGATGCCCCGGTTGCCGAAATTCAGTTGCCTTTGAATTTCGGGTGATCCCTCTTGAGCATGTATGCTTCTGCTACTTGTTCTACATCACACTTCCTTCCGCAAACGGCGAAACGCTTTGACTCGGTGAGTTTCGCGGCATTCCGACTTCGATGCCCCGGTTGCCGAAATTCAGTTGCCTTTGAATTTCGGGTGATCCCTCTTGAGCATGTATGCTTCTGCTACTTGTTCTACATCACACTTCCTTCCGCAAACGGCGAAACGCTTTGACTCGGTGAGTTTCGCGGCATTCCGACTTCGATGCCCCGGTTGCCGAAATTCAGTTGCCTTTGAATTTCGGGTGATCCCTCTTGAGCATGTATGCTTCTGCTACTTGTTCTACATCACACTTCCTTCCGCAAACGGCGAAACGCTTTGACTCGGTGAGTTTCGCGGCATTCCGACTTCGATGCCCCGGTTGCCGAAATTCAGTTGCCTTTGAATTTCGGGTGATCCCTCTTGAGCATGTATGCTTCTGCTACTTGTTCTACATCACACTTCCTTCCGCAAACGGCGAAACGCTTTGACTCGGTGAGTTTCGCGGCATTCCGACTTCGATGCCCCGGTTGCCGAAATTCAGTTGCCTTTGAATTTCGGGTGATCCCTCTTGAGCATGTATGCTTCTGCTACTTGTTCTACATCACACTTCCTTCCGCAAACGGCGAAACGCTTTGACTCGGTGAGTTTCGCGGCATTCCGACTTCGATGCCCCGGTTGCCGAAATTCAGTTGCCTTTGAATTTCGGGTGATCCCTCTTGAGCATGTATGCTTCTGCTACTTGTTCTACATCACACTTCCTTCCGCAAACGGCGAAACGCTTTGACTCGGTGAGTTTCGCGGCATTCCGACTTCGATGCCCCGGTTGCCGAAATTCAGTTGCCTTTGAATTTCGGGTGATCCCTCTTGAGCATGTATGCTTCTGCTACTTGTTCTACATCACACTTCCTTCCGCAAACGGCGAAACGCTTTGACTCGGTGAGTTTCGCGGCATTCCGACTTCGATGCCCCGGTTGCCGAAATTCAGTTGCCTTTGAATTTCGGGTGATCCCTCTTGAGCATGTATGCTTCTGCTACTTGTTCTACATCACACTTCCTTCCGCAAACGGCGAAACGCTTTGACTCGGTGAGTTTCGCGGCATTCCGACTTCGATGCCCCGGTTGCCGAAATTCAGTTGCCTTTGAATTTCGGGTGATCCCTCTTGAGCATGTATGCTTCTGCTACTTGTTCTACATCACACTTCCTTCCGCAAACGGCGAAACGCTTTGACTCGGTGAGTTTCGCGGCATTCCGACTTCGATGCCCCGGTTGCCGAAATTCAGTTGCCTTTGAATTTCGGGTGATCCCTCTTGAGCATGTATGCTTCTGCTACTTGTTCTACATCACACTTCCTTCCGCAAACGGCGAAACGCTTTGACTCGGTGAGTTTCGCGGCATTCCGACTTCGATGCCCCGGTTGCCGAAATTCAGTTGCCTTTGAATTTCGGGTGATCCCTCTTGAGCATGTATGCTTCTGCTACTTGTTCTACATCACACTTCCTTCCGCAAACGGCGAAACGCTTTGACTCGGTGAGTTTCGCGGCATTCCGACTTCGATGCCCCGGTTGCCGAAATTCAGTTGCCTTTGAATTTCGGGTGATCCCTCTTGAGCATGTATGCTTCTGCTACTTGTTCTACATCACACTTCCTTCCGCAAACGGCGAAACGCTTTGACTCGGTGAGTTTCGCGGCATTCCGACTTCGATGCCCCGGTTGCCGAAATTCAGTTGCCTTTGAATTTCGGGTGATCCCTCTTGAGCATGTATGCTTCTGCTACTTGTTCTACATCACACTTCCTTCCGCAAACGGCGAAACGCTTTGACTCGGTGAGTTTCGCGGCATTCCGACTTCGATGCCCCGGTTGCCGAAATTCAGTTGCCTTTGAATTTCGGGTGATCCCTCTTGAGCATGTATGCTTCTGCTACTTGTTCTACATCACACTTCCTTCCGCAAACGGCGAAACGCTTTGACTCGGTGAGTTTCGCGGCATTCCGACTTCGATGCCCCGGTTGCCGAAATTCAGTTGCCTTTGAATTTCGGGTGATCCCTCTTGAGCATGTATGCTTCTGCTACTTGTTCTACATCACACTTCCTTCCGCAAACGGCGAAACGCTTTGACTCGGTGAGTTTCGCGGCATTCCGACTTCGATGCCCCGGTTGCCGAAATTCAGTTGCCTTTGAATTTCGGGTGATCCCTCTTGAGCATGTATGCTTCTGCTACTTGTTCTACATCACACTTCCTTCCGCAAACGGCGAAACGCTTTGACTCGGTGAGTTTCGCGGCATTCCGACTTCGATGCCCCGGTTGCCGAAATTCAGTTGCCTTTGAATTTCGGGTGATCCCTCTTGAGCATGTATGCTTCTGCTACTTGTTCTACATCACACTTCCTTCCGCAAACGGCGAAACGCTTTGACTCGGTGAGTTTCGCGGCATTCCGACTTCGATGCCCCGGTTGCCGAAATTCAGTTGCCTTTGAATTTCGGGTGATCCCTCTTGAGCATGTATGCTTCTGCTACTTGTTCTACATCACACTTCCTTCCGCAAACGGCGAAACGCTTTGACTCGGTGAGTTTCGCGGCATTCCGACTTCGATGCCCCGGTTGCCGAAATTCAGTTGCCTTTGAATTTCGGGTGATCCCTCTTGAGCATGTATGCTTCTGCTACTTGTTCTACATCACACTTCCTTCCGCAAACGGCGAAACGCTTTGACTCGGTGAGTTTCGCGGCATTCCGACTTCGATGCCCCGGTTGCCGAAATTCAGTTGCCTTTGAATTTCGGGTGATCCCTCTTGAGCATGTATGCTTCTGCTACTTGTTCTACATCACACTTCCTTCCGCAAACGGCGAAACGCTTTGACTCGGTGAGTTTCGCGGCATTCCGACTTCGATGCCCCGGTTGCCGAAATTCAGTTGCCTTTGAATTTCGGGTGATCCCTCTTGAGCATGTATGCTTCTGCTACTTGTTCTACATCACACTTCCTTCCGCAAACGGCGAAACGCTTTGACTCGGTGAGTTTCGCGGCATTCCGACTTCGATGCCCCGGTTGCCGAAATTCAGTTGCCTTTGAATTTCGGGTGATCCCTCTTGAGCATGTATGCTTCTGCTACTTGTTCTACATCACACTTCCTTCCGCAAACGGCGAAACGCTTTGACTCGGTGAGTTTCGCGGCATTCCGACTTCGATGCCCCGGTTGCCGAAATTCAGTTGCCTTTGAATTTCGGGTGATCCCTCTTGAGCATGTATGCTTCTGCTACTTGTTCTACATCACACTTCCTTCCGCAAACGGCGAAACGCTTTGACTCGGTGAGTTTCGCGGCATTCCGACTTCGATGCCCCGGTTGCCGAAATTCAGTTGCCTTTGAATTTCGGGTGATCCCTCTTGAGCATGTATGCTTCTGCTACTTGTTCTACATCACACTTCCTTCCGCAAACGGCGAAACGCTTTGACTCGGTGAGTTTCGCGGCATTCCGACTTCGATGCCCCGGTTGCCGAAATTCAGTTGCCTTTGAATTTCGGGTGATCCCTCTTGAGCATGTATGCTTCTGCTACTTGTTCTACATCACACTTCCTTCCGCAAACGGCGAAACGCTTTGACTCGGTGAGTTTCGCGGCATTCCGACTTCGATGCCCCGGTTGCCGAAATTCAGTTGCCTTTGAATTTCGGGTGATCCCTCTTGAGCATGTATGCTTCTGCTACTTGTTCTACATCACACTTCCTTCCGCAAACGGCGAAACGCTTTGACTCGGTGAGTTTCGCGGCATTCCGACTTCGATGCCCCGGTTGCCGAAATTCAGTTGCCTTTGAATTTCGGGTGATCCCTCTTGAGCATGTATGCTTCTGCTACTTGTTCTACATCACACTTCCTTCCGCAAACGGCGAAACGCTTTGACTCGGTGAGTTTCGCGGCATTCCGACTTCGATGCCCCGGTTGCCGAAATTCAGTTGCCTTTGAATTTCGGGTGATCCCTCTTGAGCATGTATGCTTCTGCTACTTGTTCTACATCACACTTCCTTCCGCAAACGGCGAAACGCTTTGACTCGGTGAGTTTCGCGGCATTCCGACTTCGATGCCCCGGTTGCCGAAATTCAGTTGCCTTTGAATTTCGGGTGATCCCTCTTGAGCATGTATGCTTCTGCTACTTGTTCTACATCACACTTCCTTCCGCAAACGGCGAAACGCTTTGACTCGGTGAGTTTCGCGGCATTCCGACTTCGATGCCCCGGTTGCCGAAATTCAGTTGCCTTTGAATTTCGGGTGATCCCTCTTGAGCATGTATGCTTCTGCTACTTGTTCTACATCACACTTCCTTCCGCAAACGGCGAAACGCTTTGACTCGGTGAGTTTCGCGGCATTCCGACTTCGATGCCCCGGTTGCCGAAATTCAGTTGCCTTTGAATTTCGGGTGATCCCTCTTGAGCATGTATGCTTCTGCTACTTGTTCTACATCACACTTCCTTCCGCAAACGGCGAAACGCTTTGACTCGGTGAGTTTCGCGGCATTCCGACTTCGATGCCCCGGTTGCCGAAATTCAGTTGCCTTTGAATTTCGGGTGATCCCTCTTGAGCATGTATGCTTCTGCTACTTGTTCTACATCACACTTCCTTCCGCAAACGGCGAAACGCTTTGACTCGGTGAGTTTCGCGGCATTCCGACTTCGATGCCCCGGTTGCCGAAATTCAGTTGCCTTTGAATTTCGGGTGATCCCTCTTGAGCATGTATGCTTCTGCTACTTGTTCTACATCACACTTCCTTCCGCAAACGGCGAAACGCTTTGACTCGGTGAGTTTCGCGGCATTCCGACTTCGATGCCCCGGTTGCCGAAATTCAGTTGCCTTTGAATTTCGGGTGATCCCTCTTGAGCATGTATGCTTCTGCTACTTGTTCTACATCACACTTCCTTCCGCAAACGGCGAAACGCTTTGACTCGGTGAGTTTCGCGGCATTCCGACTTCGATGCCCCGGTTGCCGAAATTCAGTTGCCTTTGAATTTCGGGTGATCCCTCTTGAGCATGTATGCTTCTGCTACTTGTTCTACATCACACTTCCTTCCGCAAACGGCGAAACGCTTTGACTCGGTGAGTTTCGCGGCATTCCGACTTCGATGCCCCGGTTGCCGAAATTCAGTTGCCTTTGAATTTCGGGTGATCCCTCTTGAGCATGTATGCTTCTGCTACTTGTTCTACATCACACTTCCTTCCGCAAACGGCGAAACGCTTTGACTCGGTGAGTTTCGCGGCATTCCGACTTCGATGCCCCGGTTGCCGAAATTCAGTTGCCTTTGAATTTCGGGTGATCCCTCTTGAGCATGTATGCTTCTGCTACTTGTTCTACATCACACTTCCTTCCGCAAACGGCGAAACGCTTTGACTCGGTGAGTTTCGCGGCATTCCGACTTCGATGCCCCGGTTGCCGAAATTCAGTTGCCTTTGAATTTCGGGTGATCCCTCTTGAGCATGTATGCTTCTGCTACTTGTTCTACATCACACTTCCTTCCGCAAACGGCGAAACGCTTTGACTCGGTGAGTTTCGCGGCATTCCGACTTCGATGCCCCGGTTGCCGAAATTCAGTTGCCTTTGAATTTCGGGTGATCCCTCTTGAGCATGTATGCTTCTGCTACTTGTTCTACATCACACTTCCTTCCGCAAACGGCGAAACGCTTTGACTCGGTGAGTTTCGCGGCATTCCGACTTCGATGCCCCGGTTGCCGAAATTCAGTTGCCTTTGAATTTCGGGTGATCCCTCTTGAGCATGTATGCTTCTGCTACTTGTTCTACATCACACTTCCTTCCGCAAACGGCGAAACGCTTTGACTCGGTGAGTTTCGCGGCATTCCGACTTCGATGCCCCGGTTGCCGAAATTCAGTTGCCTTTGAATTTCGGGTGATCCCTCTTGAGCATGTATGCTTCTGCTACTTGTTCTACATCACACTTCCTTCCGCAAACGGCGAAACGCTTTGACTCGGTGAGTTTCGCGGCATTCCGACTTCGATGCCCCGGTTGCCGAAATTCAGTTGCCTTTGAATTTCGGGTGATCCCTCTTGAGCATGTATGCTTCTGCTACTTGTTCTACATCACACTTCCTTCCGCAAACGGCGAAACGCTTTGACTCGGTGAGTTTCGCGGCATTCCGACTTCGATGCCCCGGTTGCCGAAATTCAGTTGCCTTTGAATTTCGGGTGATCCCTCTTGAGCATGTATGCTTCTGCTACTTGTTCTACATCACACTTCCTTCCGCAAACGGCGAAACGCTTTGACTCGGTGAGTTTCGCGGCATTCCGACTTCGATGCCCGGTTGCCGAAATTCAGTTGCCTTTGAATTTCGGGTGATCCCTCTTGAGCATGTATGCTTCTGCTACTTGTTCTACATCACACTTCCTTCCGCAAACGGCGAAACGCTTTGACTCGGTGAGTTTCGCGGCATTCCGACTTCGATGCCCCGGTTGCCGAAATTCAGTTGCCTTTGAATTTCGGGTGATCCCTCTTGAGCATGTATGCTTCTGCTACTTGTTCTACATCACACTTCCTTCCGCAAACGGCGAAACGCTTTGACTCGGTGAGTTTCGCGGCATTCCGACTTCGATGCCCCGGTTGCCGAAATTCAGTTGCCTTTGAATTTCGGGTGATCCCTCTTGAGCATGTATGCTTCTGCTACTTGTTCTACATCACACTTCCTTCCGCAAACGGCGAAACGCTTTGACTCGGTGAGTTTCGCGGCATTCCGACTTCGATGCCCCGGTTGCCGAAATTCAGTTGCCTTTGAATTTCGGGTGATCCCTCTTGAGCATGTATGCTTCTGCTACTTGTTCTACATCACACTTCCTTCCGCAAACGGCGAAACGCTTTGACTCGGTGAGTTTCGCGGCATTCCGACTTCGATGCCCCGGTTGCCGAAATTCAGTTGCCTTTGAATTTCGGGTGATCCCTCTTGAGCATGTATGCTTCTGCTACTTGTTCTACATCACACTTCCTTCCGCAAACGGCGAAACGCTTTGACTCGGTGAGTTTCGCGGCATTCCGACTTCGATGCCCCGGTTGCCGAAATTCAGTTGCCTTTGAATTTCGGGTGATCCCTCTTGAGCATGTATGCTTCTGCTACTTGTTCTACATCACACTTCCTTCCGCAAACGGCGAAACGCTTTGACTCGGTGAGTTTCGCGGCATTCCGACTTCGATGCCCCGGTTGCCGAAATTCAGTTGCCTTTGAATTTCGGGTGATCCCTCTTGAGCATGTATGCTTCTGCTACTTGTTCTACATCACACTTCCTTCCGCAAACGGCGAAACGCTTTGACTCGGTGAGTTTCGCGGCATTCCGACTTCGATGCCCCGGTTGCCGAAATTCAGTTGCCTTTGAATTTCGGGTGATCCCTCTTGAGCATGTATGCTTCTGCTACTTGTTCTACATCACACTTCCTTCCGCAAACGGCGAAACGCTTTGACTCGGTGAGTTTCGCGGCATTCCGACTTCGATGCCCCGGTTGCCGAAATTCAGTTGCCTTTGAATTTCGGGTGATCCCTCTTGAGCATGTATGCTTCTGCTACTTGTTCTACATCACACTTCCTTCCGCAAACGGCGAAACGCTTTGACTCGGTGAGTTTCGCGGCATTCCGACTTCGATGCCCCGGTTGCCGAAATTCAGTTGCCTTTGAATTTCGGGTGATCCCTCTTGAGCATGTATGCTTCTGCTACTTGTTCTACATCACACTTCCTTCCGCAAACGGCGAAACGCTTTGACTCGGTGAGTTTCGCGGCATTCCGACTTCGATGCCCCGGTTGCCGAAATTCAGTTGCCTTTGAATTTCGGGTGATCCCTCTTGAGCATGTATGCTTCTGCTACTTGTTCTACATCACACTTCCTTCCGCAAACGGCGAAACGCTTTGACTCGGTGAGTTTCGCGGCATTCCGACTTCGATGCCCCGGTTGCCGAAATTCAGTTGCCTTTGAATTTCGGGTGATCCCTCTTGAGCATGTATGCTTCTGCTACTTGTTCTACATCACACTTCCTTCCGCAAACGGCGAAACGCTTTGACTCGGTGAGTTTCGCGGCATTCCGACTTCGATGCCCCGGTTGCCGAAATTCAGTTGCCTTTGAATTTCGGGTGATCCCTCTTGAGCATGTATGCTTCTGCTACTTGTTCTACATCACACTTCCTTCCGCAAACGGCGAAACGCTTTGACTCGGTGAGTTTCGCGGCATTCCGACTTCGATGCCCCGGTTGCCGAAATTCAGTTGCCTTTGAATTTCGGGTGATCCCTCTTGAGCATGTATGCTTCTGCTACTTGTTCTACATCACACTTCCTTCCGCAAACGGCGAAACGCTTTGACTCGGTGAGTTTCGCGGCATTCCGACTTCGATGCCCCGGTTGCCGAAATTCAGTTGCCTTTGAATTTCGGGTGATCCCTCTTGAGCATGTATGCTTCTGCTACTTGTTCTACATCACACTTCCTTCCGCAAACGGCGAAACGCTTTGACTCGGTGAGTTTCGCGGCATTCCGACTTCGATGCCCCGGTTGCCGAAATTCAGTTGCCTTTGAATTTCGGGTGATCCCTCTTGAGCATGTATGCTTCTGCTACTTGTTCTACATCACACTTCCTTCCGCAAACGGCGAAACGCTTTGACTCGGTGAGTTTCGCGGCATTCCGACTTCGATGCCCCGGTTGCCGAAATTCAGTTGCCTTTGAATTTCGGGTGATCCCTCTTGAGCATGTATGCTTCTGCTACTTGTTCTACATCACACTTCTTCCGCAAACGGCGAAACGCTTTGACTCGGTGAGTTTCGCGGCATTCCGACTTCGATGCCCCGGTTGCCGAAATTCAGTTGCCTTTGAATTTCGGGTGATCCCTCTTGAGCATGTATGCTTCTGCTACTTGTTCTACATCACACTTCCTTCCGCAAACGGCGAAACGCTTTGACTCGGTGAGTTTCGCGGCATTCCGACTTCGATGCCCCGGTTGCCGAAATTCAGTTGCCTTTGAATTTCGGGTGATCCCTCTTGAGCATGTATGCTTCTGCTACTTGTTCTACATCACACTTCCTTCCGCAAACGGCGAAACGCTTTGACTCGGTGAGTTTCGCGGCATTCCGACTTCGATGCCCGGTTGCCGAAATTCAGTTGCCTTTGAATTTCGGGTGATCCCTCTTGAGCATGTATGCTTCTGCTACTTGTTCTACATCACACTTCCTTCCGCAAACGGCGAAACGCTTTGACTCGGTGAGTTTCGCGGCATTCCGACTTCGATGCCCCGGTTGCCGAAATTCAGTTGCCTTTGAATTTCGGGTGATCCCTCTTGAGCATGTATGCTTCTGCTACTTGTTCTACATCACACTTCCTTCCGCAAACGGCGAAACGCTTTGACTCGGTGAGTTTCGCGGCATTCCGACTTCGATGCCCCGGTTGCCGAAATTCAGTTGCCTTTGAATTTCGGGTGATCCCTCTTGAGCATGTATGCTTCTGCTACTTGTTCTACATCACACTTCCTTCCGCAAACGGCGAAACGCTTTGACTCGGTGAGTTTCGCGGCATTCCGACTTCGATGCCCCGGTTGCCGAAATTCAGTTGCCTTTGAATTTCGGGTGATCCCTCTTGAGCATGTATGCTTCTGCTACTTGTTCTACATCACACTTCCTTCCGCAAACGGCGAAACGCTTTGACTCGGTGAGTTTCGCGGCATTCCGACTTCGATGCCCGGTTGCCGAAATTCAGTTGCCTTTGAATTTCGGGTGATCCCTCTTGAGCATGTATGCTTCTGCTACTTGTTCTACATCACACTTCTTCCGCAAACGGCGAAACGCTTTGACTCGGTGAGTTTCGCGGCATTCCGACTTCGATGCCCCGGTTGCCGAAATTCAGTTGCCTTTGAATTTCGGGTGATCCCTCTTGAGCATGTATGCTTCTGCTACTTGTTCTACATCACACTTCCTTCCGCAAACGGCGAAACGCTTTGACTCGGTGAGTTTCGCGGCATTCCGACTTCGATGCCCCGGTTGCCGAAATTCAGTTGCCTTTGAATTTCGGGTGATCCCTCTTGAGCATGTATGCTTCTGCTACTTGTTCTACATCACACTTCCTTCCGCAAACGGCGAAACGCTTTGACTCGGTGAGTTTCGCGGCATTCCGACTTCGATGCCCCGGTTGCCGAAATTCAGTTGCCTTTGAATTTCGGGTGATCCCTCTTGAGCATGTATGCTTCTGCTACTTGTTCTACATCACACTTCCTTCCGCAAACGGCGAAACGCTTTGACTCGGTGAGTTTCGCGGCATTCCGACTTCGATGCCCCGGTTGCCGAAATTCAGTTGCCTTTGAATTTCGGGTGATCCCTCTTGAGCATGTATGCTTCTGCTACTTGTTCTACATCACACTTCCTTCCGCAAACGGCGAAACGCTTTGACTCGGTGAGTTTCGCGGCATTCCGACTTCGATGCCCCGGTTGCCGAAATTCAGTTGCCTTTGAATTTCGGGTGATCCCTCTTGAGCATGTATGCTTCTGCTACTTGTTCTACATCACACTTCCTTCCGCAAACGGCGAAACGCTTTGACTCGGTGAGTTTCGCGGCATTCCGACTTCGATGCCCGGTTGCCGAAATTCAGTTGCCTTTGAATTTCGGGTGATCCCTCTTGAGCATGTATGCTTCTGCTACTTGTTCTACATCACACTTCCTTCCGCAAACGGCGAAACGCTTTGACTCGGTGAGTTTCGCGGCATTCCGACTTCGATGCCCCGGTTGCCGAAATTCAGTTGCCTTTGAATTTCGGGTGATCCCTCTTGAGCATGTATGCTTCTGCTACTTGTTCTACATCACACTTCCTTCCGCAAACGGCGAAACGCTTTGACTCGGTGAGTTTCGCGGCATTCCGACTTCGATGCCCCGGTTGCCGAAATTCAGTTGCCTTTGAATTTCGGGTGATCCCTCTTGAGCATGTATGCTTCTGCTACTTGTTCTACATCACACTTCCTTCCGCAAACGGCGAAACGCTTTGACTCGGTGAGTTTCGCGGCATTCCGACTTCGATGCCCCGGTTGCCGAAATTCAGTTGCCTTTGAATTTCGGGTGATCCCTCTTGAGCATGTATGCTTCTGCTACTTGTTCTACATCACACTTCCTTCCGCAAACGGCGAAACGCTTTGACTCGGTGAGTTTCGCGGCATTCCGACTTCGATGCCCCGGTTGCCGAAATTCAGTTGCCTTTGAATTTCGGGTGATCCCTCTTGAGCATGTATGCTTCTGCTACTTGTTCTACATCACACTTCTTCCGCAAACGGCGAAACGCTTTGACTCGGTGAGTTTCGCGGCATTCCGACTTCGATGCCCCGGTTGCCGAAATTCAGTTGCCTTTGAATTTCGGGTGATCCCTCTTGAGCATGTATGCTTCTGCTACTTGTTCTACATCACACTTCCTTCCGCAAACGGCGAAACGCTTTGACTCGGTGAGTTTCGCGGCATTCCGACTTCGATGCCCCGGTTGCCGAAATTCAGTTGCCTTTGAATTTCGGGTGATCCCTCTTGAGCATGTATGCTTCTGCTACTTGTTCTACATCACACTTCCTTCCGCAAACGGCGAAACGCTTTGACTCGGTGAGTTTCGCGGCATTCCGACTTCGATGCCCCGGTTGCCGAAATTCAGTTGCCTTTGAATTTCGGGTGATCCCTCTTGAGCATGTATGCTTCTGCTACTTGTTCTACATCACACTTCCTTCCGCAAACGGCGAAACGCTTTGACTCGGTGAGTTTCGCGGCATTCCGACTTCGATGCCCCGGTTGCCGAAATTCAGTTGCCTTTGAATTTCGGGTGATCCCTCTTGAGCATGTATGCTTCTGCTACTTGTTCTACATCACACTTCCTTCCGCAAACGGCGAAACGCTTTGACTCGGTGAGTTTCGCGGCATTCCGACTTCGATGCCCGGTTGCCGAAATTCAGTTGCCTTTGAATTTCGGGTGATCCCTCTTGAGCATGTATGCTTCTGCTACTTGTTCTACATCACACTTCCTTCCGCAAACGGCGAAACGCTTTGACTCGGTGAGTTTCGCGGCATTCCGACTTCGATGCCCCGGTTGCCGAAATTCAGTTGCCTTTGAATTTCGGGTGATCCCTCTTGAGCATGTATGCTTCTGCTACTTGTTCTACATCACACTTCCTTCCGCAAACGGCGAAACGCTTTGACTCGGTGAGTTTCGCGGCATTCCGACTTCGATGCCCCGGTTGCCGAAATTCAGTTGCCTTTGAATTTCGGGTGATCCCTCTTGAGCATGTATGCTTCTGCTACTTGTTCTACATCACACTTCCTTCCGCAAAGGCGAAACGCTTTGACTCGGTGAGTTTCGCGGCATTCCGACTTCGATGCCCCGGTTGCCGAAATTCAGTTGCCTTTGAATTTCGGGTGATCCCTCTTGAGCATGTATGCTTCTGCTACTTGTTCTACATCACACTTCCTTCCGCAAACGGCGAAACGCTTTGACTCGGTGAGTTTCGCGGCATTCCGACTTCGATGCCCCGGTTGCCGAAATTCAGTTGCCTTTGAATTTCGGGTGATCCCTCTTGAGCATGTATGCTTCTGCTACTTGTTCTACATCACACTTCCTTCCGCAAAGGCGAAACGCTTTGACTCGGTGAGTTTCGCGGCATTCCGACTTCGATGCCCGGTTGCCGAAATTCAGTTGCCTTTGAATTTCGGGTGATCCCTCTTGAGCATGTATGCTTCTGCTACTTGTTCTACATCACACTTCCTTCCGCAAACGGCGAAACGCTTTGACTCGGTGAGTTTCGCGGCATTCCGACTTCGATGCCCGGTTGCCGAAATTCAGTTGCCTTTGAATTTCGGGTGATCCCTCTTGAGCATGTATGCTTCTGCTACTTGTTCTACATCACACTTCCTTCCGCAAACGGCGAAACGCTTTGACTCGGTGAGTTTCGCGGCATTCCGACTTCGATGCCCCGGTTGCCGAAATTCAGTTGCCTTTGAATTTCGGGTGATCCCTCTTGAGCATGTATGCTTCTGCTACTTGTTCTACATCACACTTCCTTCCGCAAAGGCGAAACGCTTTGACTCGGTGAGTTTCGCGGCATTCCGACTTCGATGCCCCGGTTGCCGAAATTCAGTTGCCTTTGAATTTCGGGTGATCCCTCTTGAGCATGTATGCTTCTGCTACTTGTTCTACATCACACTTCCTTCCGCAAACGGCGAAACGCTTTGACTCGGTGAGTTTCGCGGCATTCCGACTTCGATGCCCCGGTTGCCGAAATTCAGTTGCCTTTGAATTTCGGGTGATCCCTCTTGAGCATGTATGCTTCTGCTACTTGTTCTACATCACACTTCCTTCCGCAAAGGCGAAACGCTTTGACTCGGTGAGTTTCGCGGCATTCCGACTTCGATGCCCCGGTTGCCGAAATTCAGTTGCCTTTGAATTTCGGGTGATCCCTCTTGAGCATGTATGCTTCTGCTACTTGTTCTACATCACACTTCCTTCCGCAAAGGCGAAACGCTTTGACTCGGTGAGTTTCGCGGCATTCCGACTTCGATGCCCGGTTGCCGAAATTCAGTTGCCTTTGAATTTCGGGTGATCCCTCTTGAGCATGTATGCTTCTGCTACTTGTTCTACATCACACTTCCTTCCGCAAACGGCGAAACGCTTTGACTCGGTGAGTTTCGCGGCATTCCGACTTCGATGCCCGGTTGCCGAAATTCAGTTGCCTTTGAATTTCGGGTGATCCCTCTTGAGCATGTATGCTTCTGCTACTTGTTCTACATCACACTTCCTTCCGCAAACGGCGAAACGCTTTGACTCGGTGAGTTTCGCGGCATTCCGACTTCGATGCCCCGGTTGCCGAAATTCAGTTGCCTTTGAATTTCGGGTGATCCCTCTTGAGCATGTATGCTTCTGCTACTTGTTCTACATCACACTTCCTTCCGCAAAGGCGAAACGCTTTGACTCGGTGAGTTTCGCGGCATTCCGACTTCGATGCCCCGGTTGCCGAAATTCAGTTGCCTTTGAATTTCGGGTGATCCCTCTTGAGCATGTATGCTTCTGCTACTTGTTCTACATCACACTTCCTTCCGCAAAGGGCGAAACGCTTTGACTCGTGAGTTTCGCGGCATTCCGACTTCGATGCCCCGGTTGCCGAAATTCAGTTGCCTTTGAATTTCGGGTGATCCCTTTGAGCATGTATGCTTCTGCTACTTGTTCTACATCACACTTCCTTCCGCAAAGGGCGAAACGCTTTGACTCGGTGAGTTTCGCGGCATTCCGACTTCGATGCCCCGGTTCCGAAATTCAGTTGCCTTTGAATTTGGGTGATCCCTCTTGAGCATGTATGCTTCTGCTACTTGTTCTACATCACACTTCCTTCCGCAAACGGCGAAACGCTTTGACTCGGTGAGTTTCGCGGCATTCCGACTTCGATGCCCGGTTGCCGAAATTCAGTTGCCTTTGAATTTCGGGTGATCCCTCTTGAGCATGTATGCTTCTGCTACTTGTTTACATCACACTTCCTTCCGCAAAGGCGAACGCTTTGACTCGGTGAGTTTCGCGGCATTCCGACTTCGATTCCCCGGTTGCCGAAATTCATTGCCTTTGAATTTCGGGTGATCTTTTGAG
>CM055355.1:26749767-26764240 GCA_029228515.1 Populus alba x Populus x berolinensis | reverse complement strand
TAATTATCAAAGTGCCTATTGGTACCTATAATGAATTGGTTTACAAAGTATAATATAAGTAATCAAACATCTTCTAATTCATTTGGACGAACAAGGTGAAATTTCAATCCCACCTTATTTTATGTACCGTAGTATTGATCTAGTAAAAATCATGTAAATAAATATGGAGCTATAGGATAATACTTGAAACCCTTGATGTGGATGGGACTTTGGTGATTGAATTTGCTTGTAACTTTTACATTATTTTTGTTTTCTTGAGAAACTGTAAGACAAACAGATACATATATTGAAGTTAATTAACTTTTACTCTAGTTAATTATGTTCAGATGATCTAGGGCAAGGTGTGTCATCCTCTCATAAAATTGTTAAGCATGCATTACATATATTGTAAGGTATTCTGCTAATCCTACTGGAACTGACTTGTGGAATACTTGTAATGTTGAAACTTTCCAATTTGCTGGAGATGGAGCTATATTGCCTCATGCAAATATCACTGTGCAAAGGATACAGGTTGGAAATGAACATTTAAATGCATGATATGTAGTTCAGCTTCTCTAGATCCCGAAAGATGACAACTGGCAAATGACCGTATCAGTACTGTCTTGAATCTGTCAACTGGGGTTTTTTCAAATCCAACGGCTCCTTAATATCTTCAAGACAACTGTGTTTCAACAGGAGACAATGAGTAAGAACAAACTATTTGATTTAGTCTCTGTATCAACATGCTCTAATTTGTCTTCATGAGTGGAATAATTTTTCAACTGGTGTCATTTTTCTTTAGGCCGCAGGATTACCTGCTTACATTCCAGAAAAAGAAAAAGGTCGCTTGAAGCCATCAATGCTTGCTGGTCAAACTACGATTTTGTTAGCGAGCCGATTTGTGTCTTCATCATCCATTAAGCAGTAAAAAGTGTCATAGTTACAGGCTCATTATATTGTCAACCACGTCCAAAGTTCCTGAAGCAGGAGGAGCCTGCTTGAACATCATATTTTCCACCTCTGTTGAAGCAATGATAAGTGCTACCATTGAATTTTGACTCTCCATAATGTGGTGAAAGATTATATATAGGGTGGGCAAGGACTAAAGAAACAGTTCTTTCTACTGTAAATAATGCTCTTGAATTGTAGATCCCACAATTTTATTTTTTCTGGGAGAAAAACAAATGGGGACATAAGGCTATAAAAAAAGAAAATTCAACTAGAAGGGAGATCAACTTTACTAGATTCAAAGGAGCTTTTTGGTTTCTCTTGCCCTCATGTCCAACAGCTAAACAAACAAAGAGGAGGCCTGATTTAGCTGGCAATTATAGGAGGAATCATTATAACTCAAGAATGTAATTACTCCAACAACAGTGTAAGAGAATTTATCTTCATGGTTTAAAATATAGTTATAAAACCTGATCTTAATGGGTTAATACAATGATTCCATGATCTAGCCTGCTTGATATGAATTTTACTTTGAATTGGTTTTTTTTATTAAATTAATATCGTTTTTATTTTTTAAAAAAAATATATATGTTAAGTTGATTGATGAAATTATAAATAAATTAGTTTAATTTACTATCCGAGTCTTGATCAATAAAACCTTATTTTAATGGGTTAATATGATTATTCCATGACTTAGATATGAATTTTACTTTGAATTATTATTTTATTAAAATAATATTGTTTTTATTTTTTAATATAATATATATATGTTAAGTTGATTGATGAAATTATAAATAATTAGTTTATTTACTATCCGAGTCTTGATCAATAAAACCTTATTTTAATGGGTTAATATGATTATTCCATGACTTAGATATGAATTTTACTTTGAATTATTATTTTATTAAAATAATATTGTTTTTATTTTTTAATATATATATATATATATATATATATTATATGAAATTGATGATAAAATCATAAACAAATTAGTTTTATCTAGTATCCGAGCCTGGACCAAATCCACCCTGTTCTTATAATTATGATTTAAACATGCTAAACAATACATAAATAAATTAATGCCATGTTAGCGATCTCAATACATTGGAATTATTTTTTAAGCACATAAACTAAGATTAATGGAATATAAAAAATCATTTAAGCTGAATTTGGAATCCAGCTATAGTACCCTACATGGGACCCATCCATCTCTAAAGAAGTCGCGTGGCCCAACCCCATTTTTCCGGCCCATACTTCCCTCCTCCATCCCCTTCAAAGCCTCAACTCTCTCTCTCTCTCACCCTCAATCCCAAACTCCAGTTGTCTGATCCACTTCCAACCACCATTCTGTCCGTGACCACCACGGCGGCCTCCACCATGGAACCAAGCGCGGAAGATCTAACCGATGATCTTGATAATCTTAGTTTCACTTCCACCACCACCGCTGTTGAGACAAGACACAGCACAAGTTCAGGGTCCGAAACCACATGGACTACCTCAACCTCGAGCCTCATGTCAAACTCCTGCAAGCCCCATCATCCACCCCAATGTGATGAATGCTGGCATGCAATTCAACGTGAAAGCTCCGGTAACTCACCCTTAACCCTAGCTGATTTACGCTTTGTCCACAAACTAGGAAGTGGTGACATAGGGAGTGTGTATCTTGTAGTGCTCAAGGAAGGCAATGAGTGTCTTTTTGCTGCCAAAGTCATGGACAAAAAAGAAATGGCTACTAGGAACAAAGACAGTAGGGCTAGAATCGAGAGGGAGATATTGGAAATGTTGGAGCACCCATTTTTGCCTCCATTGTATGCCACCCTGGACTCACCTAGGTGGTCCTGTTTGCTGACGGAGTTCTGTCCTGGTGGTGACCTCCATGTCCTCCGGCAAAGGCAACCGGATAGACGTTTCGATGAAGCTGCCGTCCGGTATGTATGAGCGATGCATGCATGTATACATCCACTTAATATCATACCATGTTCGTGTTATAATTTGAGTGGTTGCATTTGGCGAAAAAGATACAAAATTCGTGCATGATGAGAAATGATGGATAATCATAGTGGGGTTAGGTGTACTAATTGTATAAACCGCTGATTGCCTGTAGGGTCACTGGGTAAATCCATGTGCATTCGGTTGCAGCCATTGATGTTGTGTGGACCATGGAACTTTTGGTGCGTGTCCCGTGCACTAGATCATAATTAATAGAAGGCATGGCATTCATGAATTCATAAAAAATTAGATCTCCCTTAATCCATGGCATGTTCCAGCTCATCATTTTTCTGGTTCTTGTCTAGCCAGAGAGTCCCAAGATATCATTTCAAGAATCAAATTCAGCTTCCCCCCCCATATCTTGCTTTAACTTTTCCTTTTTTAATATAATACCTTCATCCGGTTTTCTACTTTATTATTGTTTTTAATCATTAAATCGGGTTTAACTTTTTATTTTTGTCTTAAGTTTGGTTAAAATAAAATAGCCAGATACCAAAAAAATTAAAAAAATATTTGGATAAAAAATCAACATTAAATAAATTTCCTGAAATAATTTTAGAGTGAGCATATAAAATATTAAAAAGAAAAACTTATATTTTAAAATAGTAATTAAACGCACAGTGATAATATTATTAATGATATTATTACTTAAAAAGGTTAGGCAAATATTTAATTTAATAATTTTATTTTATTTTTATTTGAATTTTAAGTCTTTTAAAAGATACAAGTGATGTGATATATCTTATAATCTTATTTATAAAAATATTTTACATCTTCAAAACAATAAAAATATAATTGATTTTTTTATAATTAACACATAAGGAGGTTGAGAGAACTATCCGTTTTCTCTCTCTCTCTCTTTTTAATTAAAAAAAAATATATAATTCTTGTGCATTCTCGTAACATGATATATAATAGTGATAATCTTTATAATTAGTTGTAGAATACTTACATATATCATTAATTAATTAACTAGTTTTTGTTGCTTTAAGGTTTTATGCATCAGAAGTTGTGGCTGCACTTGAATACCTCCACATGATGGGAATCGTCTACCGTGATCTCAAGCCTGAAAATGTTCTTATAAGATCGGACGGTCACATAATGCTTACAGACTTTGATCTCTCCTTAAAAGATGACAACTCAACATCAACAGCTCAGATTATTTCTGATCAAAACCCACCAATCACATCATCGACAAGTGATTACCCCTCTGATACATCTCAGTTTGCCACATCATCATGCATTCTGCCCAATTGCATTGTGCCAGCTGTCTCTTGCCTCCAGCCATGTAGAAAACGCAAGAAGAAATTCAATCAACGGGGGACCCTCGAGATTGTAGCGGAGCCAATAGACGTCCGGTCCATGTCATTCGTTGGGACCCACGAGTACCTGGCACCTGAGATTGTATCCGGCGAGGGACACGGCAGTGCAGTGGATTGGTGGACCTTAGGCATATTCATATTTGAAATGTTCTATGGTGTTACGCCATTTAAAGGGATGGACCATGAGTTAACCCTGGCTAATGTCGTGGCTCGAGCCCTTGAGTTCCCCAAGGAACCATCGGTCCCAGTATTCGCCAAGGATTTGATCACGCAACTTCTCATCAAGGATCCTACAAGACGACTGGGCTCCACAATGGGAGCTACTGCGATTAAGCATCATCAATTTTTTGAAGAGATAAATTGGGCATTGTTAAGGTGTAAAACTCCACCTTACATCCCTCAGCCATTCACTTATAAAAACTTCATTGCCACCAATCATGGGAACAATTCTATAGAACATTATTAGTAAGAGGAAATTTTATTTTATTTTCATTTTTATTAAGGGAGAAAAGATGTGAAGAGGGAGCCGAATTTAATTTAATGAAAATATATTTTAGGTCTCCTAGAAATGTAATTGTTCTTCAAATTGTTTATATGAAAACTTTTGAGGAAAGCATGCCTTGGATACCACATTGAAGAGTAGTCCCACTTGTTCCTTTTTGTGTTTTATTGCCTCTTGATTGAAAATTATTGTTTTAATTTTGAACAAATCCTTACACTCAATTGCTAGTTATTGAAACCAATTAATTTTATAAAATTTTACAAAAATTGATTTGACATGATTGAGTAAAGAATTCATGTCGATAAATTTCTTTAATGTTTTTTTAAATATATTTTTTAAAAAAGTTATATTCTTCTAATCTCTTAAGAAATCTAGATCTGCCTAATTGACTTGTAACCCAAACATTGTATTGAGTCTATCATTAAACCAAGTTTTAGATTATATTATAATCAAGGTTGTTTTTTAAAATATTTTTTGCTTGAAAATATATTAAAATAATTTTTTTTTTATTTAAAATTTATTTTTAATACCAGTATATTAAAATTATTTTAAAACACCAAAAAAAATTTTAAAGCAAAAAAATATCAAAAACCATAAAAAAATAATAACTATGAAAATCAGTATGTACTAATTTAGACTGCAACTTGGATACATGGTGGATAATTACCAGGAGCAAGTAGAGGTGGTCGTGTAATAGCTAGCAGGTTATTTAGCAGGGCAATGCAAATGGAGTGGGGGCAAGGCTTGGTGAGCCATTTATACCTATTTATTTTTATATTTTAAAAGTATTTTAAACAAAAAAATAAATATTTTTTCTTTAAATTAATATATTTTTTTAATATTTTTAGATTATTTTAATGTATTAATATTAAAAATAATTTTTTTTTTAAAAAATTATTTTAATATATTTATAAATAAAAAATATTTTAAAAAACATTTACAACTATATTTTTAAATAAGTTATTAGACCTTCTTCTTAATTTGATTATGGTTCTCAAATTTGGGTTTTGTATTTCCTCATGCAAAAACAAATCAAACCGTGTGCATTGTTTTGATTACGTTAGGAAGAGGAGTAGTAGCAGTTCATTGAAATTAATCATCTGTGTTTGATTGATTTATTTATTTTATCATACAGAGGTATATTAAGTTGGGTTTTTTAAATCTAGTTTATTATGTAAAAGTTATGAAAAATGCACTATTTATTTTTTTATTATTATAGTAATTTGAAGTTATTAAACTTGATTTGTTTTATAACCTGAAGTTGACCAGTTAATCTAAAGTGATGTCATTTAACTTGTTTGAAATTAATTTTTTATTATAATTAAATTAAAATTTAATATTATATTTGAATTTAATTGATAAATAAATTAATTTCTATTTATAAAAAATTTAAAATTTAATTATTTTATATTAATCTAATCACTTTCATTTTATTTCTTTAAATGTCTGTAAAAAAAAATAGATAAGTGAACAAGTATTTTGAAAAAGCTAATTTTATCATCAAATCTTATTTACTTAGAATTGTAAATTAGAGGGGTTGACCTCTTATTTATTTTTATGATATTTTTTTAAATAAAATTAAAATGATATTATTATCATTATTATTATTTTAAATCAAACTAGATCTCACTTGTTTTTTACCGGATTATGGATTGGCCCACCCTATCTAATTTAAAAAAACATGTTAGACTTGATCCTAGGTTAAAGAATTAATCTATTCAACTTAGCTGGATTTAATAATACTATAAAAACTATTTTTGTCGGATAACTTTGCTTTAAAAGGACATTTTATTTTTAAGTTTTATTACAGCTGGACGCACGCTTAAAAGGAAACACCGTCTACGATTGGGCTTGGATTGGCGGCTCATATAACTGAGGCAATACTTGGCCGCGCAGGCCGTGCTTTTAGCTCTACATGGAAATGGCAATATTTAACTATGGTCCTCATATTTTTCGAAACTCTCATTCACAGTCTCTATTTTATTAGGTTATTTTTATACCAATGGTTGAACGAGAGAACTTCAATGTATTCGTAATAAACAACGAATCTGATGGGTTTTGATCCCACATCGCTCGAAAATAGTCATCCATTCCAAGTGATTGATCTGTCTTAATTTATCTATTTAAGTAGAAGTTCTTATAGTTTACAATAAAAGATAAAAACCGACAAATGATTATCTTTATTAATTCATTTTCTGAATATTAAATTTCTTTCATTACAATTACTCCAAATCCATCATTCAATTTTTTTCACTTCAAATGATTTGATCATGCCTCTTCTTTAACTCTTTTTCTTTATATATAATTATTTTTATACAAACTAGTTTAAAATAAGTGATTTTTACTATAAAATAAACGATAATTTTATTTTTTTTTGATCCCGCACAGCTTAGAAGAGTTTATTTCAAATGATCAATCATATTTTAACTATCTTTCTTAATTAAAATTTATTTTTAAATTTATAATAAACGATAAAAGATAGTTTGACTTCAAAATAATTATTATCATTATTGACAGTTATTATCGTTATTGACTTGTTTTTGAAAATTAATTTTTAATTATCGGTTGAGTGAATAATTTTTTAACTTATTCATAATAAACAACAATATTAATGAGTTTTTAGATCACGCATTGTTCGGAAACGATTTATTCCAAATAATTTTAAAATAATATTCCGTATTTTAGTTTATACTTTATACTAACCCTTAATAAATAAATGTTCTTAATTGCCATTTTCCTCTTTTTCTAATGGAGTAAAAAAAGCCTATAATCAAGAAGTATTATCAATTATTTTTACTAACAAAAACCACTTCCATTTAAAGCAACAAACCCTTTTCCATTGCTAATTAATTGCTGCAGTAATTGAAAGTAGATTGATTATACATGTCAAGAGCACCCTAATCCTTTGACACAAAAATCATCACACGCACAATCCTTCCGCTATTTCTTGCCAAATATGCAGATATGTCTTGAGCGAACCATAACGCCTGTTTTGCCAGCACAGGAACATGCGAGAAAGTTCCACCACTTTTTGTCTTTGCCTTACCATGGTTTTTTTTTGACGTTATACAGCTCTGTCTTTATCTCTAAAATTGCATGCAAACTCAGACACAGTTACTCCTTGAACTACCTATATAAACCCCCTCCCATCCCCTCTGCTACCACCGCTCATGCAACTCTCTCTCTCTTCTCTCTCTCTCAATTTCTCTTTGTTGTTCTTTTGTGGGGCTAGCTTCTTCTCTTCAGCAATGGCAGGCTTGGCAGCTCTTGAAGCTCTCACTGAGAAACTGTACGACTTCATTCAGTCCATGGAAGATGATGTCTGTTTTTTGTCTTCTTGGTACATTTTCTATGTGTTTTTGATTGTCATTATGTTTATCAATTATCTTCTTTGCTTGCAGGGAATTGTGGACCATCATTTCAAAGACTGTTACAACTTGAAGGACGCCAATGGACCCTTCCTGTTTATTGAGCTTCTTACTACTTACATATCTGATTCTGAAACAACCTTAGAGGAGATAACTACCGAATTGTACGTTTGAATCTTATGCACATGCATGCAATGATTGTTCTTTCAGTTTATCTAAATGAGGTCTTTTTTTGTGTTTTATTACTGATTATAATTTTCTTTCATTCTTAATTTTCTTACAGGGATCAGCCTCTTGTGGACTTCAAACATCTCGAACAACTATGCATCAAGCTTAAAGGAGGGACCTCATGGTGTTATAATTTATTCCCTATCAATCCATTTATTGATTAGATCTAGCTTGCGTTGCATTAATTCATCATTATGAAACATGTTCAAGAATTTTTTGACTCCTTAATCTGTTTTTATCTGTTAGAAACAATCGTCTCGGCGTGCTTTGTGTGAAATGATTGAATTGCCTAACGAAATTTTGATAGATAGTTGATTTGAATGCCTTTAATAGAACTACCTATGCTTATGCATTTTCCGGTGCTGGGTCGGTTGTGTTTAATCATGGCTAATAACAGTCATCGTGCTTATTATAATTATTTAGACTCACTTGCTCTGTTCAATTTGGTGTTGCAGCCTTGGTGCATGCCGGTGGCGACTTCTTGTGGCGAATTTCGTCAGGCTGCTATTGCCAGAAAAAAGGATGAGTATGAAATCATTAAAATTATGCTCCTAATTCAGTTTTTATTTGAAATTGCAATAGATATTAGCTACCATATCTGTCAGCACTCACTTGTTGTAAATTATCTGATTTGTAGCTGCCTCCTGAGGTTGGAGGCGATCAAAGGTGATTTTTCCATTCTGCATAATAAATTGGAAGCTTTCCTTGAGGTAACAGATATGATATTAGTTTGAGTTGAGTTTGTGGATTTCAGCCCTATATTCGACGTAGAAAGTTATCAATGACTTTTTGTATTAGTAATGGTTTGTTGTTCCTCTGGGATTTCTCTGATGCAGCTGGAAAGGAGGATTGTGACCAATGACTACCAAGGTTGCTGAAAAGAACAATCTGGTGGTTTTTCTGTTCTGCTATGCTCTGCGGACCGTGTTTCCGAGTTTTCAATAATGAAAGCTGAAACCTAGTTTGCAGTCTGTTTAGAACTTGTCAGATTTCATTTCTAGTCCTGTTTGAACTTTCAGTTGTTGTTTGATGTCATGTATGTTTCCCTGGAATTGTTGTGGGGCATCTTTCTCTACCCTACGGGGGGAGGTCTGGAGCCACCAGTAATTTGCAGCGAACCTCTATGTTTCTCCTTCATTAGCTGTTCTGAACAGAGAAAATGGAAAGATTTATTTTCTCATCTAGTGGTTTTTATTATGCGGTTGTTTGGATTGTTTATTGTCTTTTGGCTGATTTCTGGCCTCGAAGATCCAAGGTCAACAACAAATTCACAAGAAAAGCTGTCCTGGACAAAAGTCTTACAGGTTGATGTCATGGTTAGAGCAACAATCCCAGAATTTTTTCACTGAGTTAATAGTTAAATGTAATGTTAAAAACTGGTTATCATGTTTAGGACAGATCAAGCAATGGTTTTGAGAACACCATCTCCTAAAGTTGTCGTCCTGCTAGTCTTAACAGGATAGACAAAACCTTTATTTTATCATCTTTTGGCAACCTGCTCGTGTTTCTATGAAGAAAGACTGGACACACGAGAGGGATTTCTCACCTTACTTTCATTTTCCCGAAACTCCTGTGTGCCCAAACCATGGAGAATTGTCCCAGGTATTAGTAGCAGCTCGTTACAAGTAGACCTATTCCGCCATTGATCTTGTCATGGCAATTAGACCTCGTTACAATTATCATTAAGCTTACCATGGCAATTAGAACTAATTACCACAAGCCGTCAATTTGTTTAAGATCTGAAACTTTTCTAATCCATTTAGAACATGAAAAAATAAAATTTTTTCTCCTCTCCAAAAAAGATTCATCTATACAAAAGTTTTTTAAAAAACTATAGATGAATAAAAAAATATTTTCAAAAATTAAATACATAACAAAAAAATAATCATCATTAAAAAGAGAATCCGTAAATAAAATAAAAGAAAGAAGAGATATTAATCTAAATACAAATAAAATAAAGTAAAAATTTGAAAAAAAATATAAAAAAAACATTAAAAAAAAAGATTTATGAAAAAAAAAAAACATAAAAGGCTAGCACTGCTAGGCTCTGCAAGCTGGGTCAACCTTGCCCTCCCAGCCCATTTCTTCTAAGCTCGCGCACAGGCCTACTCTAGCAAGTCCCGATAACTGGGCCTTTATTTTACTTTTGGCTGCATTTAGTGCGAGCAACAAATTGTTTTGAAAAAAAATTAGATGATGCGTCATCTAATACTATCCGTGTGGTGGCAAGAAAATCAGGTTTTAATTCATGTTTAATATTTTTTTTCATTTCGGTCCCTCTTCTTTCAACCTCACTTTTCCAAGAAAAATCACAATCAATTGACTTCAACTAGGATTAAATCGCCGAAAAATAAAATTTGAGAATCAAAATGAATTTTTAACAAGTACATAGTGCAACACATTGCTATCCACGGTGATTTGTGTGTGTGCGTGAAGAGTAACTTCCTCTACGGTAAAAAATGCCATGCGTTGTAAGTTATAGTATAATAATGATAATACATATAACCATATGAATGTACCAGAGAAATTATTATAGCTTACATCCAAGTAAAATCATGCTGGATATCCACAATCCACACCATGATCATATTATGAAAGCTCAACAAACTATAACCCAGGTAGAACACAGTTTCACATAGTAAATATTGGTATTGTCAACATTATGCAGCAGCCACGGTTTCTGCAGGCTTTGCGGGTTCAGCTGGTGCCTCTGCTTCCAGAAGGCAGTCTTCTTCCGGTCTTAGAGACGGTCTGAAGAACAGCAATGGCTGCACATTTCCTTTCACTGTGACTTTTTGCTCCTTCAAATCAATGTCATATGATTCCACCTGAAGATGCTCACAGAAGGAACACTCTATTATCATCAAATAACAAAAACTACGAACCAAAGGTCCCCGCTAAATATGAAAATAGCATTTGCTCATGGAGTTCTAAGCTAGATTTGATTAATATTTGAAATCTACCTTTCTTTTTTTCTTTTTCTTTATTCGTTGATGAGAGTAAAGAAGTGCATTGCTTTCTAATCTACAAGCAGTGAATATCCTAGTCTTCACAAATTGCAGATGCTCCGAGACCTCATCATACCAAACTGCTAACTAACCTACTTGCAAAGGTGCAAAATCCTGCAACCAATCTTTGCCCTAGTTCATTATCAAATAGACCATGAACACCTTGCCCTAAAATTCCTGGAATAGTACCTTAGCATCAAGGACTAGGATTGACAACCCAGCAAAGCCCATCTAAAATGTTCGGCCATTTTTATTGTTTGTGTGTGTCGAAAGAAAAGACAGCACGGTCAACAAAGCTCCAGAGACTAAAAAGATCAAAAGCAAAGGCAAGAACAAACCTTCCATTTTGCCCAAAACCCTTTTCACAGCCCAACACAGCCTTCACATGACATACCAACTTGAGGACAACAGTCTGCAATCAAGCAAAATTGAAAATCATTACACATTCAAAAATCAGCAACAATCATAATGTCAACAAATCAAGAAGAGGGAAGGCAGCAAAACCAAGACAAGCTCTCAAAAACAGGTGAAGACTTCAGTTAACATCCGAGCCTAGATAAATTTCTAACTCGTAACAATAACACAAAAAGAAAAAAAAAGCCACTTTTGTATCCCTTTTATCCTACAATTTTCATTCAACTAAAACCAGAAATGATTCAAAACCACAGTTCCATGTTCCCAACAACAAAGCAGCAATCTTTCTCCCTCAAAAACTAGGTTCACAAAATTAAATTTTTTACACCTTTACCAACTTTTTTACCACAACAGAATTCACTTAAACCTCAACAAAACAAAATGAACAGAAACCCAATAATCCTAGAAAAGATTCAAACTTGAAATTCAACATGGCAATCCAAAATCAATCAAAGACTCATAAACATCCATCAAAAGTCAAGACAACAAGTAATAATACATAAAAACATTGACTTTGCCATAAAAAGAAGAATCAAGAAATAAGAATGCTTGGTACCTGAGACATGATTATGGTATTACTGCTGTAATAAACAGAACAAAAAACAAGGAATCAAGAAGACAGAGAGAAGATTTCAAGTTTGTTCTTGATCATGCATTCTTCAAAGTCGTGAATTTATAGAATTTTTTATTTTTTTTGTGGGGTCCCGGCAACATTTTCCTATTTTTTAATCTCAATTTACCCCTTTTTTTTAAAAAAAAGAGAGTTAGTCAACAAAAAAAAACTATTTCTATTTCCCCAATCAATGTTTTAATATTTTATTTTGTCTTTAACTTGTTAATATTATTTCTATAAAAAATTAATATTTGTGTTATTTTTTATTATTATTAATGTAAGTGTTTATGTTAACTTATATATATCTCGAATAATTTCACGATTCTTTTAAAATTAATAATATATAAATTTTATAATAATTATCATATTAATAATTATAAGATTCTATTTAAAATTATAAAGAAAATAAATTTTTTAGAACAAGCTTTTTAAACGGACAGTATATTAGATGATTATTTCGTGTTGATGATGTGATGTTTATGTTCATAAAGAAAAAGGAATTTGTTTGGTTAAAGAGTTTTTATTTTTTTATTTTTTTATTTAATCCTATACATAATAAACCGATAAGAAAAAAAAACAAATACAAGTTTAATGTCATTGGTTTTTTCATTGATAGTATTTATTTATTATTTAATTTTCTGAATGCAAGAGTTTTTGTGGAGGCACAGTTTTGATTCGGTAGCTGAACAAAACTTTAGAAGAAGGCCATGTCTTTTTGTTGAGATATGTATGGATTCCCTTTCAAGTTAAGGCAGTACAGACTTGTACCACACATATTGATAGTACACCCATCCCTCTTTGCAGTACCATACCAGCTCCATCTACCTTTTAGTACTGTTTAAAAAAAGTGTAATTATTTTTTAAAAAAATATATTTAAAATATATTAAAATTTTTTATTTTATATTTTTAAATGGATTTAAAATAGTTTAAAATATTAATTTATAAACAAAAAAAATAATTTTTTTAAATATTTTTAAAAATATAAAAATAAATAGCTGTTAAACTTTGTGTTAGCTTATATCTTATTTGAAAATTTTAAATTATACCATGTAAGAGTTTACTGGATCAAAACTCGTTTTTATTTTTTCTCAAAAATTCTTCTTAATTTTTTTCTTTAAATCTTAAGAAAGATTATTTTGAATATACTCAGATTAAATCTTCGCGAGCAAAGCCTTTTGTTTGTGCAGTCTTTTCCATGCCAAACACGGACTCTTAATTGAGATGGGTAAAGCTCCGGGCACTGGTTAGGAAGCGTTTAAAATGAGTTAATTACTGCTCATTAACTTAGGAGATATTTTTGTTTTTTTGAAATAAAATGTGTTTTTGTAATATATAGTGTTCTTTTTTTAGAGCTAATAAAATAAAAATTTTTGGATGCATAGTTTTTTTAATTTCTTGGATATCACAATAAAAAAACAAATCCCACTTCTTTTTTAACAAGTAAATAAGTCCAAACATCGTCGTTTTGACAAAATAAAAAGTTAACTCAATGAGTTGAGGGTTGGGTTTTACAGGTTAGATCCATGTCAATTAAATCGCGAATCATCTTAGAATTTTTTTTTTTTTTTTTTATAAATCAACTGAATTCTTTCCCCTTTTTTTTTTTCCTTTCAATTTGAACTAAATACTACCCTAAGTTAACTAAATTTCAGGTGGATCCGACCAGCAAGGCATTGTTTTATAAGTGTTGAAAAATACATAGGATCTTGAGCTGCACTTAAAACATTTAACCCGATCTCCAACCACGCATTAGTTAATTACTTTAATTAATGAAGAAGGTGGCGTCCTCCATGATACATGCATGCATCACTCGATCGAGGAGTTGACCCTGAGAAGCCAGTGCTCCGGGGAGGGAGAGCAAGAACACTGCTGTAACATGATAGATTGCAGGAATCGTCAAAATTCCACGCGAGGTGATTATTATTCTATGAATCATGACTCCATTGAAAAGGAAAAGAAGGAACTAATAAAGATTAGAACATGGTGGGGGTTGTCAGTGTATTCATGGCCTCATGTGTAAGTCTCTGTTTTTTTTTTTTGTTGAAAAAAACATAATTAAAAAAAAAAAAACATTGTAAGGTTGACATACCATATTTAGCCT
>CM055355.1:26717524-26749667 GCA_029228515.1 Populus alba x Populus x berolinensis | reverse complement strand
AAGTCAAGCGTTTGCCGTTTGCGGGAAGAAAGTATGATGTAGAACAAGTAGCAGAAGCATACATGCTCAAGAGGGATCACCCGAAAAATCAAAGGCAACTGAATTTCGGCAACCGGGCATCGAAGTCGGAATGCCGCGAAACTCACCGAGTCAAAGCGTTTCGCCGTTTGCGGAAGAAGTTGATGTAGAACAAGTAGCAGAAGCATACATGCTCAAGAGGGATCACCCGAAATTCAAAGGCAACTGAATTTCGGCAACCGGGGCATCGAAGTCGGAATGCCGCGAAACTCACCGAGTCAAAGCGTTTCGCCGTTTGCGGAAGAAGTATGATGTAGAACAAGTAGCAGAAGCATACATGCTCAAGAGGGATCACCCGAAATTCAAAGGCAACTGAATTTCGGCAACCGGGGCATCGAAGTCGGAATGCCGCGAAACTCACCGAGTCAAAGCGTTTCGCCGTTTGCGGAAGAAGTATGATGTAGAACAAGTAGCAGAAGCATACATGCTCAAGAGGGATCACCCGAAATTCAAAGGCAACTGAATTTCGGCAACCGGGGCATCGAAGTCGGAATGCCGCGAAACTCACCGAGTCAAAGCGTTTCGCCGTTTGCGGAAGAAGTATGATGTAGAACAGAACAAGTAGCAGAAGCATACATGCTCAAGAGGGATCACCCGAAATTCAAAGGCAACTGAATTTCGGCAACCGGGGCATCGAAGTCGGAATGCCGCGAAACTCACCGAGTCAAAGCGTTTCGCCGTTTGCGGAAGAAAGTGTGATGTAGAACAAGTAGCAGAAGCATACATGCTCAAGAGGGATCACCGAAATTCAAAGGCAACTGAATTTCGGCAACCGGGGCATCGAAGTCGGAATGCCGCGAAACTTATGGAGTCAAAGCGTCTCGCAGTTTTGCGGATGAAAGTCTGATGTAGAACAAGCCAGCAAGAAGCATACATTACTCAAGAGGGATCACCCGAAATTCAAAGGCAACTGTATTTGCGGCAAAACGGGGCAATCCCCCCCCCCCCGAAAAAAAGTCGGAATGTCGCGAACCACACCGAGTCCAAAGCCTTTAGGCAGTTCTGCGGAAGAAAGTCTGATTGGTAGAAACAAGTAGCAGAAGCATTCATGCTCAAGAGGGATCACCCGATAATTCAAAGGCAACTGAATTTTGCCAAAACAGGCATCGAAGTCGGGATGTCGCGACACTTACCGAGTCAAAGCGTCTTGCCGTTTGCCGGATGAAGGTCTGATGTCGAACAAGTAGCAGAAGCATACATGCTCAAGAGGGATCACCCGAAATTCAAAGGCAACTGAATTTCGGAAAACCTGGCATCGAAGTCATAATGCATCGAAAGTCACCGAGTCAAAGCCTTTCGCCATTTGCGGAAGAAAGTCGAAGTATAACCAGTAGCAGAAGCCATACATGCTCAAGAGGTATCCACCCGAAATTCACAGGCAACTGAATTTCGGCAAAAACGACATCGAAGTCGGAATGGTCGCCAAAGTCACCGAGTCAAAGCCTTTCGCTGTTTTGCGGATGAAAGTCTGATGTAGAACAAGTAGCA
This sequence comes from Populus alba x Populus x berolinensis, assembly GCA_029228515.1. Classification (NCBI taxonomy): domain Eukaryota; kingdom Viridiplantae; phylum Streptophyta; class Magnoliopsida; order Malpighiales; family Salicaceae; genus Populus; species Populus alba x Populus x berolinensis. The sequence continues at coordinate 26,748,101 of CM055355.1, read as the reverse complement.
GAAGCATACATGCTCAAGAGGGATCAACCCGAAATTCAAAGGCAACTGAATTTTGCCGAAAACAGGCATCGAAGTCGGAATGTCCGCGAAACTTATGGAGTCAAAGCATCTCGCATGTTTGTCGATGAAAGTCTGATGTAAAAACAAGTAGCACAGAAGCATATATACTCAAGAGGGATCACCCGAAATTCAAAGGCAACTGAATTTCGGCAACCGGGGCATCGAAGTCAGAAAGCCGCGAAACTCACCGAGTCAAAGCGTTTCACCGTTTGCGGAAGAAGTCTGATGTGGGACAAGTAGCAGAAGCATAAATGCTCATGAGGGATCACCCGAAATTCAAAGGCAACTGGATTTATGCAACCGGGGAATCGAAGTCGGAATGCCGCGAAACTCACCGAGTCAAAGCGTTTCGCCGTTTGCGGAAGAAAGTATGATGTAGAACAAGTAGCAGACGCATACATGCTCAAGAAGGATCACCCGAAATTCAAAGGCAACTAAATTTCGGCAACCGGGGCATCGAAGGAGGAATGCCGCGAAACTCACCGAGTCAAAGCGTTTCGCCGTTTGCGGAAGAAAGTTTGATGTAGAACAAGTAGCAGAAGCATACATGCTCAAGAGGGATCACCCGAAATTCAAAGGCAACTGAATTTCGGCAACCGGGGCATCGAAGTCGGAATGTCGCGAAACTGACCGAGTCAAAGCGTTTTGCCGTTTGCGGAAGAAAAGTGATGTAGAACAAGTAGCAGAAGCATACATGCTCAAGAGGGATCACCCGAAATTCAAAGGCAACTGAATTTCGGCAACCGGGGCATCGAAGTCGGAATGCCGCGAAACTCACCGAGTCAAAGCGTTTCGCCGTTTGCGGAAGAAAGTATGATGTAGAACAAGTAGCAGAAGCATACATGCTCAAGAGGGATCACCCGAAATTCAAAGGCAACTGAATTTCGGCAACGGGGCATCGAAGTCGGAATGCCGCGAAACTCACCGAGTCAAAGCGTTTCGCCGTTTGCGGAAGAAGTCTGATGTAGAACAAGTAGCAGAAGCATACATGCTCAAGAGGGATCACCCAATTCAAAGGCAACTGAATTTCGGCAACCGGGGCATCGAAGTCGGAATGCCGCGAAACTCACCGAGTCAAAGCGTTTCGCCGTTTGCGGAAGAAAGTCTGATGTAGAACAAGTAGCAGAAGCATACATGCTCAAGAGGGATCACCCGAAATTCAAAGGCAACTGAATTTCGGCAACCGGGGCATCGAAGTCGGAATGCCGCGAAACTCACCGAGTCAAAGCGTTTCGCCGTTTGCGGAAGAAGTATGATGTAGAACAAGTAGCAGAAGCATACATGCTCAAGAGGGATCACCCGAAATTCAAAGGCAACTGAATTTCGGCAACCGGGGCATCGAAGTCGGAATGCCGCGAAACTCACCGAGTCAAAGCGTTTCGCCGTTTGCGGAAGAATGTGATGTAGAACAAGTAGCAGAAGCATACATGCTCAAGAGGGATCACCCGAAATTCAAAGGCAACTGAATTTCGGCAACCGGGGCATCGAAGTCGGAATGCCGCGAAACTCACCGAGTCAAAGCGTTTCGCCGTTTGCGGAAGAAAGTATGATGTAGAACAAGTAGCAGAAGCATACATGCTCAAGAGGGATCACCGAAATTCAAAGGCAACTGAATTTCGGCAACCGGGGCATCGAAGTCGGAATGCCGCGAAACTCACCGAGTCAAAGCGTTTCGCCGTTTGCGGAAGAAAGTATGATGTAGAACAAGTAGCAGAAGCATACATGCTCAAGAGGGATCACCCGAAATTCAAAGGCAACTGAATTTCGGCAACCGGGCATCGAAGTCGGAATGCCGCGAAACTCACCGAGTCAAAGCGTTTCGCCGTTTGCGGAAGAAAGTATGATGTAGAACAAGTAGCAGAAGCATACATGCTCAAGAGGGATCACCCGAAATTCAAAGGCAACTGAATTTCGGCAACCGGGCATCGAAGTCGGAATGCCGCGAAACTCACCGAGTCAAAGCGTTTCGCCGTTTGCGGAAGAAAGTATGATGTAGAACAAGTAGCAGAAGCATACATGCTCAAGAGGGATCACCCGAAATTCAAAGGCAACTGAATTTCGGCAACCGGGGCATCGAAGTCGGAATGCCGCGAAACTCACCGAGTCAAAGCGTTTCGCCGTTTGCGGAAGAAAGTATGATGTAGAACAAGTAGCAGAAGCATACATGCTCAAGAGGGATCACCCGAAATTCAAAGGCAACTGAATTTCGGCAACCGGGGCATCGAAGTCGGAATGCCGCGAAACTCACCGAGTCAAAGCGTTTCGCCGTTTGCGGAAGAAGTATGATGTAGAACAAGTAGCAGAAGCATACATGCTCAAGAGGGATCACCCGAAATTCAAAGGCAACTGAATTTCGGCAACCGGGGCATCGAAGTCGGAATGCCGCGAAACTCACCGAGTCAAAGCGTTTCCCGTTTGCGGAAGAAAGTATGATGTAGAACAAGTAGCAGAAGCATACATGCTCAAGAGGGATCACACGAAATTCAAAGGCAACTGAATTTCGGCAACCGGGGCATCGAAGTCGGAATGCCGCGAAACTCACCGAGTCAAAGCGTTTCGCCGTTTGCGGAAGAAGTCTGATGTAGAACAAGTAGCAGAAGCATACATGCTCAAGAGGGATCACCCGAAATTCAAAGGCAACTGAATTTCGGCAACCGGGGAGTCGAAGTCGGAATGCCGCGAAAGCCACCGAGTCAAAGCGTTTCGCCGTTTGCGGAAGAAAGTATGATGTAGAACAAGTAGCAGAAGCATACATGCTCAAGAGGGATCACCCGAAATTCAAAGGCAACTGAATTTCGGCAACCGGGGCATCGAAGTCGAAATGCTGCGAAACTCACCGAGTCAAAGCGTTTCGCCTTTTGCGGAAGAAAGTATGATGTAGAACAAGTAGCAGAAGCATACATGCTCAAGAGGGATCACCCGAAATGCAAAGGCAACTGAATTTCGGCAACCGGAGAATCGAAGTCGGAATGCCGCGAAACTCACCGAGTCAAAGCGTTTCGCCGTTTGCGGGAAGAAGTATGATGTAGAACAAGTAACAGAAGCATACATGCTCAAGAGGGATCACCCGAAATTCAAAGGCAACTGAATTTCGGCAACCGGGGCATCGAAGTCGGAATGCCGCGAAACTCACCGAGTCAAAGCGTTTCGCCGTTTGCGGAAGAAGTATGATGTAGAACAAGTAGCAGAAGCATACATGCTCAAGAGGGATCACCCGAAATTCAAAGGCAACTGAATTTCGGCAACCGGGGCATCGAAGTCGGAATGCCGCGAAACTCACCGAGTCAAAGCGTTTCGCCGTTTGCGGAAGAAAGTCTGATGTAGAACAAGTAGCAGAAGCATACATGCTCAAGAGGGATCACCCGAAATTCAAAGGCAACTGAATTTCGGCAACCGGGGCATCGAAGTCGGAATGCCGCGAAACTCACCGAGTCAAAGCGTTTCGCCGTTTGCGGAAGAAGTATGATGTAGAACAAGTAGCAGAAGCATACATGCTCAAGAGGGATCACCCGAAATTCAAAGGCAACTGAATTTCGGCAACCGGGGCATCGAAGTCGGAATGCCGCGAAACTCACCGAGTCAAAGCGTTTCGCGTTTGCGGAAGAAGTCTGATGTAGAACAAGTAGCAGAAGCATACATGCTCAAGAGGGATCACCCGAAATTCAAAGGCAACTGAATTTCGGCAACCGGGGCATCGAAGTCGGAATGCCGCGAAACTCACCGAGTCAAAGCGTTTCGCCGTTTGCGGAAGAAGTCTGATGTAGAACAAGTAGCAGAAGCATACATGCTCAAGAGGGATCACCGAAATTCAAAGGCAACTGAATTTCGGCAACCGGGGCATCGAAGTCGGAATGCCGCGAAACTCACCGAGTCAAAGCGTTTCGCCGTTTGCGGAAGAAAGTATGATGTAGAACAAGTAGCAGAAGCATACATGCTCAAGAGGGATCACCCGAAATTCAAAGGCAACTGAATTTCGGCAACCGGGGCATCGAAGTCGGAATGCCGCGAAACTCACCGAGTCAAAGCGTTTCGCCGTTTGCGGAAGAAGTATGATGTAGAACAAGTAGCAGAAGCATACATGCTCAAGAGGGATCACCCGAAATTCAAAGGCAACTGAATTTCGGCAACCGGGGCATCGAAGTCGGAATGCCGCGAAACTCACCGAGTCAAAGCGTTTCGCCGTTTGCGGAAGAAAGTATGATGTAGAACAAGTAGCAGAAGCATACATGCTCAAGAGGGATCACCCGAAATTCAAAGGCAACTGAATTTCGGCAACCGGGGCATCGAAGTCGGAATGCCGCGAAACTCACCGAGTCAAAGCGTTTCGCCGTTTGCGGAAGAAAGTATGATGTAGAACAAGTAGCAGAAGCATACATGCTCAAGAGGGATCACCCGAAATTCAAAGGCAACTGAATTTCGGCAACCGGGGCATCGAAGTCGGAATGCCGCGAAACTCACCGAGTCAAAGCGTTTCGCTTTTTTTGATGTAAAACAAGTAGCAGAAGCTCCTTTTACCCCCGAAAACCCCCCCCGTTTGCGGAAGAAAGTTTGATGTAGAACAAGTAGCAGAAGCATACATGCTCAAGGGATCACCCGAAATTCAAAGGCAACTGAATTTCGGCAACCGGGGCATCGAAGTCGGAATGCCGCGAAACTCACCGAGTCAAAGCGTTTCGCCGTTTGCGGAAGAAGTCTGATGTAGAACAAGTAGCAGAAGCATACATGCTCAAGAGGGATCACCCGAAATTCAAAGGCAACTGAATTTCGGCAACCGGGCATCGAAGTCGGAATGCCGCGAAACTCACCGAGTCAAAGCGTTTCGCCGTTTGCGGAAGAAAGTCTGATGTAGAACAAGTAGCAGAAGCATACATGCTCAAGAGGGATCACCCGAAATTCAAAGGCAACTGAATTTCGGCAACGGGGCATCGAAGTCGGAATGCCGCGAAACTCACCGAGTCAAAGCGTTTCGCGTTTGCGGAAGAAGTCTGATGTAGAACAAGTAGCAGAAGCATACATGCTCAAGAGGGATCACCCGAAATTCAAAGGCAACTGAATTTCGGCAACCGGGGCATCGAAGTCGGAATGCCGCGAAACTCACCGAGTCAAAGCGTTTCGCCGTTTGCGGAAGAAGTCTGATGTAGAACAAGTAGCAGAAGCATACATGCTCAAGAGGGATCACCCGAAATTCAAAGGCAACTGAATTTCGGCACCGGGGCATCGAAGTCGGAATGCCGCGAAACTCACCGAGTCAAAGCGTTTCCGTTTGCGGAAGAAAGTCTGATGTAGAACAAGTAGCAGAAGCATACATGCTCAAGAGGGATCACCCGAAATTCAAAGGCAACTGAATTTCGGCAACCGGGGCATCGAAGTCGGAATGCCGCGAAACTCACCGAGTCAAAGCGTTTCGCCGTTTGCGGAAGAAGTCTGATGTAGAACAAGTAGCAGAAGCATACATGCTCAAGAGGGATCACCCGAAATTCAAAGGCAACTGAATTTCGGCAACCGGGGCATCGAAGTCGGAATGCCGCGAAACTCACCGAGTCAAAGCGTTTCGCCGTTTGCGGAAGAAAGTCTGATGTAGAACAAGTAGCAGAAGCATACATGCTCAAGAGGGATCACCCGAAATTCAAAGGCAACTGAATTTCGGCAACCGGGGCATCGAAGTCGGAATGCCGCGAAACTCACCGAGTCAAAGCGTTTCCCGTTTGCGGAAGAAAGTCTGATGTAGAACAAGTAGCAGAAGCATACATGCTCAAGAGGGATCACCCGAAATTCAAAGGCAACTGAATTTCGGCAACCGGGGCATCGAAGTCGGAATGCCGCGAAACTCACCGAGTCAAAGCGTTTCGCCGTTTGCGGAAGAAAGTCTGATGTAGAACAAGTAGCAGAAGCATACATGCTCAAGAGGGATCACCCGAAATTCAAAGGCAACTGAATTTCGGCAACCGGGGCATCGAAGTCGGAATGCCGCGAAACTCACCGAGTCAAAGCGTTTCGCCGTTTGCGGAAGAAAGTCTGATGTAGAACAAGTAGCAGAAGCATACATGCTCAAGAGGGATCACCCGAAATTCAAAGGCAACTGAATTTCGGCAACGGGGCATCGAAGTCGGAATGCCGCGAAACTCACCGAGTCAAAGCGTTTCGCCGTTTGCGGAAGAAGTCTGATGTAGAACAAGTAGCAGAAGCATACATGCTCAAGAGGGATCACCCGAAATTCAAAGGCAACTGAATTTCGGCAACCGGGCATCGAAGTCGGAATGCCGCGAAACTCACCGAGTCAAAGCGTTTCGCCGTTTGCGGAAGAAAGTCTGATGTAGAACAAGTAGCAGAAGCATACATGCTCAAGAGGGATCACCCGAAATTCAAAGGCAACTGAATTTCGGCAACCGGGGCATCGAAGTCGGAATGCCGCGAAACTCACCGAGTCAAAGCGTTTCGCCGTTTGCGGAAGAAGTCTGATGTAGAACAAGTAGCAGAAGCATACATGCTCAAGAGGGATCACCCGAAATTCAAAGGCAACTGAATTTCGGCAACCGGGGCATCGAAGTCGGAATGCCGCGAAACTCACCGAGTCAAAGCGTTTCGCCGTTTGCGGAAGAAAGTCTGATGTAGAACAAGTAGCAGAAGCATACATGCTCAAGAGGGATCACCCGAAATTCAAAGGCAACTGAATTTCGGCAACCGGGGCATCGAAGTCGGAATGCCGCGAAACTCACCGAGTCAAAGCGTTTCGCCGTTTGCGGAAGAAGTCTGATGTAGAACAAGTAGCAGAAGCATACATGCTCAAGAGGGATCACCCGAAATTCAAAGGCAACTGAATTTCGGCAACCGGGGCATCGAAGTCGGAATGCCGCGAAACTCACCGAGTCAAAGCGTTTCGCCGTTTGCGGAAGAAGTCTGATGTAGAACAAGTAGCAGAAGCATACATGCTCAAGAGGGATCACCCGAAATTCAAAGGCAACTGAATTTCGGCAACCGGGCATCGAAGTCGGAATGCCGCGAAACTCACCGAGTCAAAGCGTTTCGCCGTTTGCGGAAGAAAGTCTGATGTAGAACAAGTAGCAGAAGCATACATGCTCAAGAGGGATCACCCGAAATTCAAAGGCAACTGAATTTCGGCAACCGGGGCATCGAAGTCGGAATGCCGCGAAACTCACCGAGTCAAAGCGTTTCGCCGTTTGCGGAAGAAAGTCTGATGTAGAACAAGTAGCAGAAGCATACATGCTCAAGAGGGATCACCCGAAATTCAAAGGCAACTGAATTTCGGCAACCGGGGCATCGAAGTCGGAATGCCGCGAAACTCACCGAGTCAAAGCGTTTCGCCGTTTGCGGAAGAAGTCTGATGTAGAACAAGTAGCAGAAGCATACATGCTCAAGAGGGATCACCCGAAATTCAAAGGCAACTGAATTTCGGCAACCGGGGCATCGAAGTCGGAATGCCGCGAAACTCACCGAGTCAAAGCGTTTCGCCGTTTGCGGAAGAAGTCTGATGTAGAACAAGTAGCAGAAGCATACATGCTCAAGAGGGATCACCCGAAATTCAAAGGCAACTGAATTTCGGCAACCGGGGCATCGAAGTCGGAATGCCGCGAAACTCACCGAGTCAAAGCGTTTCGCCGTTTGCGGAAGAAGTCTGATGTAGAACAAGTAGCAGAAGCATACATGCTCAAGAGGGATCACCCGAAATTCAAAGGCAACTGAATTTCGGCAACCGGGGCATCGAAGTCGGAATGCCGCGAAACTCACCGAGTCAAAGCGTTTCGCCGTTTGCGGAAGAAAGTCTGATGTAGAACAAGTAGCAGAAGCATACATGCTCAAGAGGGATCACCCGAAATTCAAAGGCAACTGAATTTCGGCAACCGGGGCATCGAAGTCGGAATGCCGCGAAACTCACCGAGTCAAAGCGTTTCGCCGTTTGCGGAAGAAAGTCTGATGTAGAACAAGTAGCAGAAGCATACATGCTCAAGAGGGATCACCCGAAATTCAAAGGCAACTGAATTTCGGCAACCGGGGCATCGAAGTCGGAATGCCGCGAAACTCACCGAGTCAAAGCGTTTCGCCGTTTGCGGAAGAAGTCTGATGTAGAACAAGTAGCAGAAGCATACATGCTCAAGAGGGATCACCCGAAATTCAAAGGCAACTGAATTTCGGCAACCGGGGCATCGAAGTCGGAATGCCGCGAAACTCACCGAGTCAAAGCGTTTCGCCGTTTGCGGAAGAAAGTCTGATGTAGAACAAGTAGCAGAAGCATACATGCTCAAGAGGGATCACCCGAAATTCAAAGGCAACTGAATTTCGGCAACCGGGGCATCGAAGTCGGAATGCCGCGAAACTCACCGAGTCAAAGCGTTTCGCCGTTTGCGGAAGAAAGTCTGATGTAGAACAAGTAGCAGAAGCATACATGCTCAAGAGGGATCACCCGAAATTCAAAGGCAACTGAATTTCGGCAACCGGGGCATCGAAGTCGGAATGCCGCGAAACTCACCGAGTCAAAGCGTTTCGCCGTTTGCGGAAGAAGTCTGATGTAGAACAAGTAGCAGAAGCATACATGCTCAAGAGGGATCACCCGAAATTCAAAGGCAACTGAATTTCGGCAACCGGGGCATCGAAGTCGGAATGCCGCGAAACTCACCGAGTCAAAGCGTTTCGCCGTTTGCGGAAGAAAGTCTGATGTAGAACAAGTAGCAGAAGCATACATGCTCAAGAGGGATCACCCGAAATTCAAAGGCAACTGAATTTCGGCAACCGGGGCATCGAAGTCGGAATGCCGCGAAACTCACCGAGTCAAAGCGTTTCGCCGTTTGCGGAAGAAAGTCTGATGTAGAACAAGTAGCAGAAGCATACATGCTCAAGAGGGATCACCCGAAATTCAAAGGCAACTGAATTTCGGCAACCGGGGCATCGAAGTCGGAATGCCGCGAAACTCACCGAGTCAAAGCGTTTCGCCGTTTGCGGAAGAAAGTCTGATGTAGAACAAGTAGCAGAAGCATACATGCTCAAGAGGGATCACCCGAAATTCAAAGGCAACTGAATTTCGGCAACCGGGGCATCGAAGTCGGAATGCCGCGAAACTCACCGAGTCAAAGCGTTTCGCCGTTTGCGGAAGAAGTCTGATGTAGAACAAGTAGCAGAAGCATACATGCTCAAGAGGGATCACCCGAAATTCAAAGGCAACTGAATTTCGGCAACCGGGGCATCGAAGTCGGAATGCCGCGAAACTCACCGAGTCAAAGCGTTTCGCCGTTTGCGGAAGAAAGTCTGATGTAGAACAAGTAGCAGAAGCATACATGCTCAAGAGGGATCACCCGAAATTCAAAGGCAACTGAATTTCGGCAACCGGGGCATCGAAGTCGGAATGCCGCGAAACTCACCGAGTCAAAGCGTTTCGCCGTTTGCGGAAGAAAGTCTGATGTAGAACAAGTAGCAGAAGCATACATGCTCAAGAGGGATCACCCGAAATTCAAAGGCAACTGAATTTCGGCAACCGGGGCATCGAAGTCGGAATGCCGCGAAACTCACCGAGTCAAAGCGTTTCGCCGTTTGCGGAAGAAAGTCTGATGTAGAACAAGTAGCAGAAGCATACATGCTCAAGAGGGATCACCCGAAATTCAAAGGCAACTGAATTTCGGCAACCGGGGCATCGAAGTCGGAATGCCGCGAAACTCACCGAGTCAAAGCGTTTCGCCGTTTGCGGAAGAAGTCTGATGTAGAACAAGTAGCAGAAGCATACATGCTCAAGAGGGATCACCCGAAATTCAAAGGCAACTGAATTTCGGCAACCGGGGCATCGAAGTCGGAATGCCGCGAAACTCACCGAGTCAAAGCGTTTCGCCGTTTGCGGAAGAAGTCTGATGTAGAACAAGTAGCAGAAGCATACATGCTCAAGAGGGATCACCCGAAATTCAAAGGCAACTGAATTTCGGCAACCGGGGCATCGAAGTCGGAATGCCGCGAAACTCACCGAGTCAAAGCGTTTCGCCGTTTGCGGAAGAAAGTCTGATGTAGAACAAGTAGCAGAAGCATACATGCTCAAGAGGGATCACCCGAAATTCAAAGGCAACTGAATTTCGGCAACCGGGGCATCGAAGTCGGAATGCCGCGAAACTCACCGAGTCAAAGCGTTTCGCCGTTTGCGGAAGAAGTCTGATGTAGAACAAGTAGCAGAAGCATACATGCTCAAGAGGGATCACCCGAAATTCAAAGGCAACTGAATTTCGGCAACCGGGGCATCGAAGTCGGAATGCCGCGAAACTCACCGAGTCAAAGCGTTTCGCCGTTTGCGGAAGAAGTCTGATGTAGAACAAGTAGCAGAAGCATACATGCTCAAGAGGGATCACCCGAAATTCAAAGGCAACTGAATTTCGGCAACCGGGGCATCGAAGTCGGAATGCCGCGAAACTCACCGAGTCAAAGCGTTTCGCCGTTTGCGGAAGAAAGTCTGATGTAGAACAAGTAGCAGAAGCATACATGCTCAAGAGGGATCACCCGAAATTCAAAGGCAACTGAATTTCGGCAACCGGGGCATCGAAGTCGGAATGCCGCGAAACTCACCGAGTCAAAGCGTTTCGCCGTTTGCGGAAGAAAGTCTGATGTAGAACAAGTAGCAGAAGCATACATGCTCAAGAGGGATCACCCGAAATTCAAAGGCAACTGAATTTCGGCAACCGGGGCATCGAAGTCGGAATGCCGCGAAACTCACCGAGTCAAAGCGTTTCGCCGTTTGCGGAAGAAAGTCTGATGTAGAACAAGTAGCAGAAGCATACATGCTCAAGAGGGATCACCCGAAATTCAAAGGCAACTGAATTTCGGCAACCGGGGCATCGAAGTCGGAATGCCGCGAAACTCACCGAGTCAAAGCGTTTCGCCGTTTGCGGAAGAAAGTCTGATGTAGAACAAGTAGCAGAAGCATACATGCTCAAGAGGGATCACCCGAAATTCAAAGGCAACTGAATTTCGGCAACCGGGGCATCGAAGTCGGAATGCCGCGAAACTCACCGAGTCAAAGCGTTTCGCCGTTTGCGGAAGAAGTCTGATGTAGAACAAGTAGCAGAAGCATACATGCTCAAGAGGGATCACCCGAAATTCAAAGGCAACTGAATTTCGGCAACCGGGGCATCGAAGTCGGAATGCCGCGAAACTCACCGAGTCAAAGCGTTTCGCCGTTTGCGGAAGAAGTCTGATGTAGAACAAGTAGCAGAAGCATACATGCTCAAGAGGGATCACCCGAAATTCAAAGGCAACTGAATTTCGGCAACCGGGGCATCGAAGTCGGAATGCCGCGAAACTCACCGAGTCAAAGCGTTTCGCCGTTTGCGGAAGAAAGTCTGATGTAGAACAAGTAGCAGAAGCATACATGCTCAAGAGGGATCACCCGAAATTCAAAGGCAACTGAATTTCGGCAACCGGGGCATCGAAGTCGGAATGCCGCGAAACTCACCGAGTCAAAGCGTTTCGCCGTTTGCGGAAGAAGTCTGATGTAGAACAAGTAGCAGAAGCATACATGCTCAAGAGGGATCACCCGAAATTCAAAGGCAACTGAATTTCGGCAACCGGGGCATCGAAGTCGGAATGCCGCGAAACTCACCGAGTCAAAGCGTTTCGCCGTTTGCGGAAGAAAGTCTGATGTAGAACAAGTAGCAGAAGCATACATGCTCAAGAGGGATCACCCGAAATTCAAAGGCAACTGAATTTCGGCAACCGGGGCATCGAAGTCGGAATGCCGCGAAACTCACCGAGTCAAAGCGTTTCGCCGTTTGCGGAAGAAGTCTGATGTAGAACAAGTAGCAGAAGCATACATGCTCAAGAGGGATCACCCGAAATTCAAAGGCAACTGAATTTCGGCAACCGGGGCATCGAAGTCGGAATGCCGCGAAACTCACCGAGTCAAAGCGTTTCGCCGTTTGCGGAAGAAAGTCTGATGTAGAACAAGTAGCAGAAGCATACATGCTCAAGAGGGATCACCCGAAATTCAAAGGCAACTGAATTTCGGCAACCGGGGCATCGAAGTCGGAATGCCGCGAAACTCACCGAGTCAAAGCGTTTCGCCGTTTGCGGAAGAAAGTCTGATGTAGAACAAGTAGCAGAAGCATACATGCTCAAGAGGGATCACCCGAAATTCAAAGGCAACTGAATTTCGGCAACCGGGGCATCGAAGTCGGAATGCCGCGAAACTCACCGAGTCAAAGCGTTTCGCCGTTTGCGGAAGAAGTCTGATGTAGAACAAGTAGCAGAAGCATACATGCTCAAGAGGGATCACCCGAAATTCAAAGGCAACTGAATTTCGGCAACCGGGGCATCGAAGTCGGAATGCCGCGAAACTCACCGAGTCAAAGCGTTTCGCCGTTTGCGGAAGAAGTCTGATGTAGAACAAGTAGCAGAAGCATACATGCTCAAGAGGGATCACCCGAAATTCAAAGGCAACTGAATTTCGGCAACCGGGGCATCGAAGTCGGAATGCCGCGAAACTCACCGAGTCAAAGCGTTTCGCCGTTTGCGGAAGAAGTCTGATGTAGAACAAGTAGCAGAAGCATACATGCTCAAGAGGGATCACCCGAAATTCAAAGGCAACTGAATTTCGGCAACCGGGGCATCGAAGTCGGAATGCCGCGAAACTCACCGAGTCAAAGCGTTTCGCCGTTTGCGGAAGAAGTCTGATGTAGAACAAGTAGCAGAAGCATACATGCTCAAGAGGGATCACCCGAAATTCAAAGGCAACTGAATTTCGGCAACCGGGGCATCGAAGTCGGAATGCCGCGAAACTCACCGAGTCAAAGCGTTTCGCCGTTTGCGGAAGAAGTCTGATGTAGAACAAGTAGCAGAAGCATACATGCTCAAGAGGGATCACCCGAAATTCAAAGGCAACTGAATTTCGGCAACCGGGGCATCGAAGTCGGAATGCCGCGAAACTCACCGAGTCAAAGCGTTTCGCCGTTTGCGGAAGAAGTCTGATGTAGAACAAGTAGCAGAAGCATACATGCTCAAGAGGGATCACCCGAAATTCAAAGGCAACTGAATTTCGGCAACCGGGGCATCGAAGTCGGAATGCCGCGAAACTCACCGAGTCAAAGCGTTTCGCCGTTTGCGGAAGAAGTCTGATGTAGAACAAGTAGCAGAAGCATACATGCTCAAGAGGGATCACCCGAAATTCAAAGGCAACTGAATTTCGGCAACCGGGGCATCGAAGTCGGAATGCCGCGAAACTCACCGAGTCAAAGCGTTTCGCCGTTTGCGGAAGAAGTCTGATGTAGAACAAGTAGCAGAAGCATACATGCTCAAGAGGGATCACCCGAAATTCAAAGGCAACTGAATTTCGGCAACCGGGGCATCGAAGTCGGAATGCCGCGAAACTCACCGAGTCAAAGCGTTTCGCCGTTTGCGGAAGAAGTCTGATGTAGAACAAGTAGCAGAAGCATACATGCTCAAGAGGGATCACCCGAAATTCAAAGGCAACTGAATTTCGGCAACCGGGGCATCGAAGTCGGAATGCCGCGAAACTCACCGAGTCAAAGCGTTTCGCCGTTTGCGGAAGAAGTCTGATGTAGAACAAGTAGCAGAAGCATACATGCTCAAGAGGGATCACCCGAAATTCAAAGGCAACTGAATTTCGGCAACCGGGGCATCGAAGTCGGAATGCCGCGAAACTCACCGAGTCAAAGCGTTTCGCCGTTTGCGGAAGAAGTCTGATGTAGAACAAGTAGCAGAAGCATACATGCTCAAGAGGGATCACCCGAAATTCAAAGGCAACTGAATTTCGGCAACCGGGGCATCGAAGTCGGAATGCCGCGAAACTCACCGAGTCAAAGCGTTTCGCCGTTTGCGGAAGAAGTCTGATGTAGAACAAGTAGCAGAAGCATACATGCTCAAGAGGGATCACCCGAAATTCAAAGGCAACTGAATTTCGGCAACCGGGGCATCGAAGTCGGAATGCCGCGAAACTCACCGAGTCAAAGCGTTTCGCCGTTTGCGGAAGAAGTCTGATGTAGAACAAGTAGCAGAAGCATACATGCTCAAGAGGGATCACCCGAAATTCAAAGGCAACTGAATTTCGGCAACCGGGGCATCGAAGTCGGAATGCCGCGAAACTCACCGAGTCAAAGCGTTTCGCCGTTTGCGGAAGAAGTCTGATGTAGAACAAGTAGCAGAAGCATACATGCTCAAGAGGGATCACCCGAAATTCAAAGGCAACTGAATTTCGGCAACCGGGGCATCGAAGTCGGAATGCCGCGAAACTCACCGAGTCAAAGCGTTTCGCCGTTTGCGGAAGAAAGTCTGATGTAGAACAAGTAGCAGAAGCATACATGCTCAAGAGGGATCACCCGAAATTCAAAGGCAACTGAATTTCGGCAACCGGGGCATCGAAGTCGGAATGCCGCGAAACTCACCGAGTCAAAGCGTTTCGCCGTTTGCGGAAGAAGTCTGATGTAGAACAAGTAGCAGAAGCATACATGCTCAAGAGGGATCACCCGAAATTCAAAGGCAACTGAATTTCGGCAACCGGGGCATCGAAGTCGGAATGCCGCGAAACTCACCGAGTCAAAGCGTTTCGCCGTTTGCGGAAGAAGTCTGATGTAGAACAAGTAGCAGAAGCATACATGCTCAAGAGGGATCACCCGAAATTCAAAGGCAACTGAATTTCGGCAACCGGGGCATCGAAGTCGGAATGCCGCGAAACTCACCGAGTCAAAGCGTTTCGCCGTTTGCGGAAGAAGTCTGATGTAGAACAAGTAGCAGAAGCATACATGCTCAAGAGGGATCACCCGAAATTCAAAGGCAACTGAATTTCGGCAACCGGGGCATCGAAGTCGGAATGCCGCGAAACTCACCGAGTCAAAGCGTTTCGCCGTTTGCGGAAGAAGTCTGATGTAGAACAAGTAGCAGAAGCATACATGCTCAAGAGGGATCACCCGAAATTCAAAGGCAACTGAATTTCGGCAACCGGGGCATCGAAGTCGGAATGCCGCGAAACTCACCGAGTCAAAGCGTTTCGCCGTTTGCGGAAGAAGTCTGATGTAGAACAAGTAGCAGAAGCATACATGCTCAAGAGGGATCACCCGAAATTCAAAGGCAACTGAATTTCGGCAACCGGGGCATCGAAGTCGGAATGCCGCGAAACTCACCGAGTCAAAGCGTTTCGCCGTTTGCGGAAGAAGTCTGATGTAGAACAAGTAGCAGAAGCATACATGCTCAAGAGGGATCACCCGAAATTCAAAGGCAACTGAATTTCGGCAACCGGGGCATCGAAGTCGGAATGCCGCGAAACTCACCGAGTCAAAGCGTTTCGCCGTTTGCGGAAGAAGTCTGATGTAGAACAAGTAGCAGAAGCATACATGCTCAAGAGGGATCACCCGAAATTCAAAGGCAACTGAATTTCGGCAACCGGGGCATCGAAGTCGGAATGCCGCGAAACTCACCGAGTCAAAGCGTTTCGCCGTTTGCGGAAGAAGTCTGATGTAGAACAAGTAGCAGAAGCATACATGCTCAAGAGGGATCACCCGAAATTCAAAGGCAACTGAATTTCGGCAACCGGGGCATCGAAGTCGGAATGCCGCGAAACTCACCGAGTCAAAGCGTTTCGCCGTTTGCGGAAGAAGTCTGATGTAGAACAAGTAGCAGAAGCATACATGCTCAAGAGGGATCACCCGAAATTCAAAGGCAACTGAATTTCGGCAACCGGGGCATCGAAGTCGGAATGCCGCGAAACTCACCGAGTCAAAGCGTTTCGCCGTTTGCGGAAGAAGTCTGATGTAGAACAAGTAGCAGAAGCATACATGCTCAAGAGGGATCACCCGAAATTCAAAGGCAACTGAATTTCGGCAACCGGGGCATCGAAGTCGGAATGCCGCGAAACTCACCGAGTCAAAGCGTTTCGCCGTTTGCGGAAGAAGTCTGATGTAGAACAAGTAGCAGAAGCATACATGCTCAAGAGGGATCACCCGAAATTCAAAGGCAACTGAATTTCGGCAACCGGGGCATCGAAGTCGGAATGCCGCGAAACTCACCGAGTCAAAGCGTTTCGCCGTTTGCGGAAGAAGTCTGATGTAGAACAAGTAGCAGAAGCATACATGCTCAAGAGGGATCACCCGAAATTCAAAGGCAACTGAATTTCGGCAACCGGGGCATCGAAGTCGGAATGCCGCGAAACTCACCGAGTCAAAGCGTTTCGCCGTTTGCGGAAGAAGTCTGATGTAGAACAAGTAGCAGAAGCATACATGCTCAAGAGGGATCACCCGAAATTCAAAGGCAACTGAATTTCGGCAACCGGGGCATCGAAGTCGGAATGCCGCGAAACTCACCGAGTCAAAGCGTTTCGCCGTTTGCGGAAGAAGTCTGATGTAGAACAAGTAGCAGAAGCATACATGCTCAAGAGGGATCACCCGAAATTCAAAGGCAACTGAATTTCGGCAACCGGGGCATCGAAGTCGGAATGCCGCGAAACTCACCGAGTCAAAGCGTTTCGCCGTTTGCGGAAGAAGTCTGATGTAGAACAAGTAGCAGAAGCATACATGCTCAAGAGGGATCACCCGAAATTCAAAGGCAACTGAATTTCGGCAACCGGGGCATCGAAGTCGGAATGCCGCGAAACTCACCGAGTCAAAGCGTTTCGCCGTTTGCGGAAGAAGTCTGATGTAGAACAAGTAGCAGAAGCATACATGCTCAAGAGGGATCACCCGAAATTCAAAGGCAACTGAATTTCGGCAACCGGGGCATCGAAGTCGGAATGCCGCGAAACTCACCGAGTCAAAGCGTTTCGCCGTTTGCGGAAGAAGTCTGATGTAGAACAAGTAGCAGAAGCATACATGCTCAAGAGGGATCACCCGAAATTCAAAGGCAACTGAATTTCGGCAACCGGGGCATCGAAGTCGGAATGCCGCGAAACTCACCGAGTCAAAGCGTTTCGCCGTTTGCGGAAGAAGTCTGATGTAGAACAAGTAGCAGAAGCATACATGCTCAAGAGGGATCACCCGAAATTCAAAGGCAACTGAATTTCGGCAACCGGGGCATCGAAGTCGGAATGCCGCGAAACTCACCGAGTCAAAGCGTTTCGCCGTTTGCGGAAGAAGTCTGATGTAGAACAAGTAGCAGAAGCATACATGCTCAAGAGGGATCACCCGAAATTCAAAGGCAACTGAATTTCGGCAACCGGGGCATCGAAGTCGGAATGCCGCGAAACTCACCGAGTCAAAGCGTTTCGCCGTTTGCGGAAGAAGTCTGATGTAGAACAAGTAGCAGAAGCATACATGCTCAAGAGGGATCACCCGAAATTCAAAGGCAACTGAATTTCGGCAACCGGGGCATCGAAGTCGGAATGCCGCGAAACTCACCGAGTCAAAGCGTTTCGCCGTTTGCGGAAGAAGTCTGATGTAGAACAAGTAGCAGAAGCATACATGCTCAAGAGGGATCACCCGAAATTCAAAGGCAACTGAATTTCGGCAACCGGGGCATCGAAGTCGGAATGCCGCGAAACTCACCGAGTCAAAGCGTTTCGCCGTTTGCGGAAGAAGTCTGATGTAGAACAAGTAGCAGAAGCATACATGCTCAAGAGGGATCACCCGAAATTCAAAGGCAACTGAATTTCGGCAACCGGGGCATCGAAGTCGGAATGCCGCGAAACTCACCGAGTCAAAGCGTTTCGCCGTTTGCGGAAGAAGTCTGATGTAGAACAAGTAGCAGAAGCATACATGCTCAAGAGGGATCACCCGAAATTCAAAGGCAACTGAATTTCGGCAACCGGGGCATCGAAGTCGGAATGCCGCGAAACTCACCGAGTCAAAGCGTTTCGCCGTTTGCGGAAGAAGTCTGATGTAGAACAAGTAGCAGAAGCATACATGCTCAAGAGGGATCACCCGAAATTCAAAGGCAACTGAATTTCGGCAACCGGGGCATCGAAGTCGGAATGCCGCGAAACTCACCGAGTCAAAGCGTTTCGCCGTTTGCGGAAGAAGTCTGATGTAGAACAAGTAGCAGAAGCATACATGCTCAAGAGGGATCACCCGAAATTCAAAGGCAACTGAATTTCGGCAACCGGGGCATCGAAGTCGGAATGCCGCGAAACTCACCGAGTCAAAGCGTTTCGCCGTTTGCGGAAGAAGTCTGATGTAGAACAAGTAGCAGAAGCATACATGCTCAAGAGGGATCACCCGAAATTCAAAGGCAACTGAATTTCGGCAACCGGGGCATCGAAGTCGGAATGCCGCGAAACTCACCGAGTCAAAGCGTTTCGCCGTTTGCGGAAGAAGTCTGATGTAGAACAAGTAGCAGAAGCATACATGCTCAAGAGGGATCACCCGAAATTCAAAGGCAACTGAATTTCGGCAACCGGGGCATCGAAGTCGGAATGCCGCGAAACTCACCGAGTCAAAGCGTTTCGCCGTTTGCGGAAGAAGTCTGATGTAGAACAAGTAGCAGAAGCATACATGCTCAAGAGGGATCACCCGAAATTCAAAGGCAACTGAATTTCGGCAACCGGGGCATCGAAGTCGGAATGCCGCGAAACTCACCGAGTCAAAGCGTTTCGCCGTTTGCGGAAGAAGTCTGATGTAGAACAAGTAGCAGAAGCATACATGCTCAAGAGGGATCACCCGAAATTCAAAGGCAACTGAATTTCGGCAACCGGGGCATCGAAGTCGGAATGCCGCGAAACTCACCGAGTCAAAGCGTTTCGCCGTTTGCGGAAGAAGTCTGATGTAGAACAAGTAGCAGAAGCATACATGCTCAAGAGGGATCACCCGAAATTCAAAGGCAACTGAATTTCGGCAACCGGGGCATCGAAGTCGGAATGCCGCGAAACTCACCGAGTCAAAGCGTTTCGCCGTTTGCGGAAGAAGTCTGATGTAGAACAAGTAGCAGAAGCATACATGCTCAAGAGGGATCACCCGAAATTCAAAGGCAACTGAATTTCGGCAACCGGGGCATCGAAGTCGGAATGCCGCGAAACTCACCGAGTCAAAGCGTTTCGCCGTTTGCGGAAGAAGTCTGATGTAGAACAAGTAGCAGAAGCATACATGCTCAAGAGGGATCACCCGAAATTCAAAGGCAACTGAATTTCGGCAACCGGGGCATCGAAGTCGGAATGCCGCGAAACTCACCGAGTCAAAGCGTTTCGCCGTTTGCGGAAGAAGTCTGATGTAGAACAAGTAGCAGAAGCATACATGCTCAAGAGGGATCACCCGAAATTCAAAGGCAACTGAATTTCGGCAACCGGGGCATCGAAGTCGGAATGCCGCGAAACTCACCGAGTCAAAGCGTTTCGCCGTTTGCGGAAGAAGTCTGATGTAGAACAAGTAGCAGAAGCATACATGCTCAAGAGGGATCACCCGAAATTCAAAGGCAACTGAATTTCGGCAACCGGGGCATCGAAGTCGGAATGCCGCGAAACTCACCGAGTCAAAGCGTTTCGCCGTTTGCGGAAGAAGTCTGATGTAGAACAAGTAGCAGAAGCATACATGCTCAAGAGGGATCACCCGAAATTCAAAGGCAACTGAATTTCGGCAACCGGGGCATCGAAGTCGGAATGCCGCGAAACTCACCGAGTCAAAGCGTTTCGCCGTTTGCGGAAGAAGTCTGATGTAGAACAAGTAGCAGAAGCATACATGCTCAAGAGGGATCACCCGAAATTCAAAGGCAACTGAATTTCGGCAACCGGGGCATCGAAGTCGGAATGCCGCGAAACTCACCGAGTCAAAGCGTTTCGCCGTTTGCGGAAGAAGTCTGATGTAGAACAAGTAGCAGAAGCATACATGCTCAAGAGGGATCACCCGAAATTCAAAGGCAACTGAATTTCGGCAACCGGGGCATCGAAGTCGGAATGCCGCGAAACTCACCGAGTCAAAGCGTTTCGCCGTTTGCGGAAGAAGTCTGATGTAGAACAAGTAGCAGAAGCATACATGCTCAAGAGGGATCACCCGAAATTCAAAGGCAACTGAATTTCGGCAACCGGGGCATCGAAGTCGGAATGCCGCGAAACTCACCGAGTCAAAGCGTTTCGCCGTTTGCGGAAGAAGTCTGATGTAGAACAAGTAGCAGAAGCATACATGCTCAAGAGGGATCACCCGAAATTCAAAGGCAACTGAATTTCGGCAACCGGGGCATCGAAGTCGGAATGCCGCGAAACTCACCGAGTCAAAGCGTTTCGCCGTTTGCGGAAGAAGTCTGATGTAGAACAAGTAGCAGAAGCATACATGCTCAAGAGGGATCACCCGAAATTCAAAGGCAACTGAATTTCGGCAACCGGGGCATCGAAGTCGGAATGCCGCGAAACTCACCGAGTCAAAGCGTTTCGCCGTTTGCGGAAGAAGTCTGATGTAGAACAAGTAGCAGAAGCATACATGCTCAAGAGGGATCACCCGAAATTCAAAGGCAACTGAATTTCGGCAACCGGGGCATCGAAGTCGGAATGCCGCGAAACTCACCGAGTCAAAGCGTTTCGCCGTTTGCGGAAGAAGTCTGATGTAGAACAAGTAGCAGAAGCATACATGCTCAAGAGGGATCACCCGAAATTCAAAGGCAACTGAATTTCGGCAACCGGGGCATCGAAGTCGGAATGCCGCGAAACTCACCGAGTCAAAGCGTTTCGCCGTTTGCGGAAGAAGTCTGATGTAGAACAAGTAGCAGAAGCATACATGCTCAAGAGGGATCACCCGAAATTCAAAGGCAACTGAATTTCGGCAACCGGGGCATCGAAGTCGGAATGCCGCGAAACTCACCGAGTCAAAGCGTTTCGCCGTTTGCGGAAGAAGTCTGATGTAGAACAAGTAGCAGAAGCATACATGCTCAAGAGGGATCACCCGAAATTCAAAGGCAACTGAATTTCGGCAACCGGGGCATCGAAGTCGGAATGCCGCGAAACTCACCGAGTCAAAGCGTTTCGCCGTTTGCGGAAGAAGTCTGATGTAGAACAAGTAGCAGAAGCATACATGCTCAAGAGGGATCACCCGAAATTCAAAGGCAACTGAATTTCGGCAACCGGGGCATCGAAGTCGGAATGCCGCGAAACTCACCGAGTCAAAGCGTTTCGCCGTTTGCGGAAGAAGTCTGATGTAGAACAAGTAGCAGAAGCATACATGCTCAAGAGGGATCACCCGAAATTCAAAGGCAACTGAATTTCGGCAACCGGGGCATCGAAGTCGGAATGCCGCGAAACTCACCGAGTCAAAGCGTTTCGCCGTTTGCGGAAGAAGTCTGATGTAGAACAAGTAGCAGAAGCATACATGCTCAAGAGGGATCACCCGAAATTCAAAGGCAACTGAATTTCGGCAACCGGGGCATCGAAGTCGGAATGCCGCGAAACTCACCGAGTCAAAGCGTTTCGCCGTTTGCGGAAGAAGTCTGATGTAGAACAAGTAGCAGAAGCATACATGCTCAAGAGGGATCACCCGAAATTCAAAGGCAACTGAATTTCGGCAACCGGGGCATCGAAGTCGGAATGCCGCGAAACTCACCGAGTCAAAGCGTTTCGCCGTTTGCGGAAGAAGTCTGATGTAGAACAAGTAGCAGAAGCATACATGCTCAAGAGGGATCACCCGAAATTCAAAGGCAACTGAATTTCGGCAACCGGGGCATCGAAGTCGGAATGCCGCGAAACTCACCGAGTCAAAGCGTTTCGCCGTTTGCGGAAGAAGTCTGATGTAGAACAAGTAGCAGAAGCATACATGCTCAAGAGGGATCACCCGAAATTCAAAGGCAACTGAATTTCGGCAACCGGGGCATCGAAGTCGGAATGCCGCGAAACTCACCGAGTCAAAGCGTTTCGCCGTTTGCGGAAGAAGTCTGATGTAGAACAAGTAGCAGAAGCATACATGCTCAAGAGGGATCACCCGAAATTCAAAGGCAACTGAATTTCGGCAACCGGGGCATCGAAGTCGGAATGCCGCGAAACTCACCGAGTCAAAGCGTTTCGCCGTTTGCGGAAGAAGTCTGATGTAGAACAAGTAGCAGAAGCATACATGCTCAAGAGGGATCACCCGAAATTCAAAGGCAACTGAATTTCGGCAACCGGGGCATCGAAGTCGGAATGCCGCGAAACTCACCGAGTCAAAGCGTTTCGCCGTTTGCGGAAGAAGTCTGATGTAGAACAAGTAGCAGAAGCATACATGCTCAAGAGGGATCACCCGAAATTCAAAGGCAACTGAATTTCGGCAACCGGGGCATCGAAGTCGGAATGCCGCGAAACTCACCGAGTCAAAGCGTTTCGCCGTTTGCGGAAGAAGTCTGATGTAGAACAAGTAGCAGAAGCATACATGCTCAAGAGGGATCACCCGAAATTCAAAGGCAACTGAATTTCGGCAACCGGGGCATCGAAGTCGGAATGCCGCGAAACTCACCGAGTCAAAGCGTTTCGCCGTTTGCGGAAGAAGTCTGATGTAGAACAAGTAGCAGAAGCATACATGCTCAAGAGGGATCACCCGAAATTCAAAGGCAACTGAATTTCGGCAACCGGGGCATCGAAGTCGGAATGCCGCGAAACTCACCGAGTCAAAGCGTTTCGCCGTTTGCGGAAGAAGTCTGATGTAGAACAAGTAGCAGAAGCATACATGCTCAAGAGGGATCACCCGAAATTCAAAGGCAACTGAATTTCGGCAACCGGGGCATCGAAGTCGGAATGCCGCGAAACTCACCGAGTCAAAGCGTTTCGCCGTTTGCGGAAGAAGTCTGATGTAGAACAAGTAGCAGAAGCATACATGCTCAAGAGGGATCACCCGAAATTCAAAGGCAACTGAATTTCGGCAACGGGGCATCGAAGTCGGAATGCCGCGAAACTCACCGAGTCAAAGCGTTTCGCCGTTTGCGGAAGAAGTCTGATGTAGAACAAGTAGCAGAAGCATACATGCTCAAGAGGGATCACCCGAAATTCAAAGGCAACTGAATTTCGGCAACCGGGGCATCGAAGTCGGAATGCCGCGAAACTCACCGAGTCAAAGCGTTTCGCCGTTTGCGGAAGAAGTCTGATGTAGAACAAGTAGCAGAAGCATACATGCTCAAGAGGGATCACCCGAAATTCAAAGGCAACTGAATTTCGGCAACCGGGGCATCGAAGTCGGAATGCCGCGAAACTCACCGAGTCAAAGCGTTTCGCCGTTTGCGGAAGAAGTCTGATGTAGAACAAGTAGCAGAAGCATACATGCTCAAGAGGGATCACCCGAAATTCAAAGGCAACTGAATTTCGGCAACCGGGGCATCGAAGTCGGAATGCCGCGAAACTCACCGAGTCAAAGCGTTTCGCCGTTTGCGGAAGAAGTCTGATGTAGAACAAGTAGCAGAAGCATACATGCTCAAGAGGGATCACCCGAAATTCAAAGGCAACTGAATTTCGGCAACCGGGGCATCGAAGTCGGAATGCCGCGAAACTCACCGAGTCAAAGCGTTTCGCCGTTTGCGGAAGAAGTCTGATGTAGAACAAGTAGCAGAAGCATACATGCTCAAGAGGGATCACCCGAAATTCAAAGGCAACTGAATTTCGGCAACCGGGGCATCGAAGTCGGAATGCCGCGAAACTCACCGAGTCAAAGCGTTTCGCCGTTTGCGGAAGAAGTCTGATGTAGAACAAGTAGCAGAAGCATACATGCTCAAGAGGGATCACCCGAAATTCAAAGGCAACTGAATTTCGGCAACCGGGGCATCGAAGTCGGAATGCCGCGAAACTCACCGAGTCAAAGCGTTTCGCCGTTTGCGGAAGAAGTCTGATGTAGAACAAGTAGCAGAAGCATACATGCTCAAGAGGGATCACCCGAAATTCAAAGGCAACTGAATTTCGGCAACCGGGGCATCGAAGTCGGAATGCCGCGAAACTCACCGAGTCAAAGCGTTTCGCCGTTTGCGGAAGAAGTCTGATGTAGAACAAGTAGCAGAAGCATACATGCTCAAGAGGGATCACCCGAAATTCAAAGGCAACTGAATTTCGGCAACCGGGGCATCGAAGTCGGAATGCCGCGAAACTCACCGAGTCAAAGCGTTTCGCCGTTTGCGGAAGAAGTCTGATGTAGAACAAGTAGCAGAAGCATACATGCTCAAGAGGGATCACCCGAAATTCAAAGGCAACTGAATTTCGGCAACCGGGGCATCGAAGTCGGAATGCCGCGAAACTCACCGAGTCAAAGCGTTTCGCCGTTTGCGGAAGAAGTCTGATGTAGAACAAGTAGCAGAAGCATACATGCTCAAGAGGGATCACCCGAAATTCAAAGGCAACTGAATTTCGGCAACCGGGGCATCGAAGTCGGAATGCCGCGAAACTCACCGAGTCAAAGCGTTTCGCCGTTTGCGGAAGAAGTCTGATGTAGAACAAGTAGCAGAAGCATACATGCTCAAGAGGGATCACCCGAAATTCAAAGGCAACTGAATTTCGGCAACCGGGGCATCGAAGTCGGAATGCCGCGAAACTCACCGAGTCAAAGCGTTTCGCCGTTTGCGGAAGAAGTCTGATGTAGAACAAGTAGCAGAAGCATACATGCTCAAGAGGGATCACCCGAAATTCAAAGGCAACTGAATTTCGGCAACCGGGGCATCGAAGTCGGAATGCCGCGAAACTCACCGAGTCAAAGCGTTTCGCCGTTTGCGGAAGAAGTCTGATGTAGAACAAGTAGAAGAAGCATACATGCTCAAGAGGGATCACCCGAAATTCAAAGGCAACTGAATTTCGGCAACCGGGGCATCGAAGTCGGAATGCCGCGAAACTCACCTAGTCAAAGCCTTTCGCCGTTTGCGGAAGAAGTCTGATGTAGAACAAGTAGCAGAAGCATACATGCTCAAGAGGGATCACCCGAAATTCAAAGGCAACTGAATTTCGGCAACCGAGGCATCGAAGTCGGAATGCCGCGAAACTCACCTAGTCAAAGCCTTTCGCCGTTTGCGGAAGAAGTCTGATGTAGAACAAGTAGCAGAAGCATACATGCTCAAGAGGGATCACCCGAAATTCAAAAGAAACTGAATATCGGCAACCGGGGCATCGAAGTCGGAATGCTGCGAAACTCACCGATGTAAAGCGTTTCACCGTTTCAGGAAGAAGTCTGATGTAGAACAAGTAGCAGAATCATACATGCTCAAGAGAGATCACCCGAAATTCAAAGGCAACTGAATTTCGGCAACCGGGGCATCGAAGTCGGAATGCCGCGAAACTCACCGAGTCAAAGCATTTCAACGTTTGGGGAAGAAGGTCTGATGTAGAACAAGTAGCAGAAGCATACATGCTCAAGAGGGATCACCCGAAATTCAAATGCAACTGAATTTCGGCAACCGGGGCATCGAAGTCGGAATGCCGCAAAACTCACCGAGTCAAAACGTTTTGCCGTTTGCGGAAGAAGGTCTGATGTAGAAAAATTTGCACAAGCGTACATGCCCAAGAGGGATCACCCGAAATTCAAAGGGAACTGAATTTCGGCAACCGGGGCATCGAAGTCGGAATGCAGCGAAACTCACCGAGTCAAAGCATTTCGCCGTTTGCGGAAGAAGTCTGATGTAGAACAAGTAGCAGAAGCATACATGCTCAAGAGGGATCACCCGAAATTCAAAGGCAACTGAATTTCGGCAACCGGGGCATCGAAGTCGGAATGCCGCGAAACTCACCGAGTCAAAGCGTTTCGCCGTTTGCGGAAGAAGTCTGATGTAGAACAAGTAGCAGAAGCATACATGCTCAAGAGGGATCACCCGAAATTCAAAGGCAACTGAATTTCGGCAACCGGGGCATCGAAGTCGGAATGCCGCGAAACTCACCGAGTCAAAGCGTTTCGCCGTTTGCGGAAGAAGTCTGATGTAGAACAAGTAGCAGAAGCATACATGCTCAAGAGGGATCACCCGAAATTCAAAGGCAACTGAATTTCGGCAACCGGGGCATCGAAGTCGGAATGCCGCGAAACTCACCGAGTCAAAGCGTTTCGCCGTTTGCGGAAGAAGTCTGATGTAGAACAAGTAGCAGAAGCATACATGCTCAAGAGGGATCACCCGAAATTCAAAGGCAACTGAATTTCGGCAACCGGGGCATCGAAGTCGGAATGCCGCGAAACTCACCGAGTCAAAGCGTTTCGCCGTTTGCGGAAGAAGTATGATGTAGAACAAGTAGCAGAAGCATACATGCTCAAGAGGGATCACCCGAAATTCAAAGGCAACTGAATTTCGGCAACCGGGGCATCGAAGTCGGAATGCCGCGAAACTCACCGAGTCAAAGCGTTTCGCCGTTTGCGGAAGAAGTATGATGTAGAACAAGTAGCAGAAGCATACATGCTCAAGAGGGATCACCCGAAATTCAAAGGCAACTGAATTTCGGCAACCGGGGCATCGAAGTCGGAATGCCGCGAAACTCACCGAGTCAAAGCGTTTCGCCGTTTGCGGAAGAAGTCTGATGTAGAACAAGTAGCAGAAGCATACATGCTCAAGAGGGATCACCCGAAATTCAAAGGCAACTGAATTTCGGCAACCGGGCATCGAAGTCGGAATGCCGCGAAACTCACCGAGTCAAAGCGTTTCGCCGTTTGCGGAAGAAGTCTGATGTAGAACAAGTAGCAGAAGCATACATGCTCAAGAGGGATCACCCGAAATTCAAAGGCAACTGAATTTCGGCAACCGGGGCATCGAAGTCGGAATGCCGCGAAACTCACCGAGTCAAAGCGTTTCGCCGTTTGCGGAAGAAGTATGATGTAGAACAAGTAGCAGAAGCATACATGCTCAAGAGGGATCACCCGAAATTCAAAGGCAACTGAATTTCGGCAACCGGGGCATCGAAGTCGGAATGCCGCGAAACTCACCGAGTCAAAGCGTTTCGCCGTTTGCGGAAGAAGTCTGATGTAGAACAAGTAGCAGAAGCATACATGCTCAAGAGGGATCACCCGAAATTCAAAGGCAACTGAATTTCGGCAACCGGGGCATCGAAGTCGGAATGCCGCGAAACTCACCGAGTCAAAGCGTTTCGCCGTTTGCGGAAGAAGTCTGATGTAGAACAAGTAGCAGAAGCATACATGCTCAAGAGGGATCACCCGAAATTCAAAGGCAACTGAATTTCGGCACCGGGGCATCGAAGTCGGAATGCCGCGAAACTCACCGAGTCAAAGCGTTTCGCCGTTTGCGGAAGAAGTCTGATGTAGAACAAGTAGCAGAAGCATACATGCTCAAGAGGGATCACCCGAAATTCAAAGGCAACTGAATTTCGGCAACCGGGGCATCGAAGTCGGAATGCCGCGAAACTCACCGAGTCAAAGCGTTTCGCCGTTTGCGGAAGAAGTCTGATGTAGAACAAGTAGCAGAAGCATACATGCTCAAGAGGGATCACCGAAATTCAAAGGCAACTGAATTTCGGCAACCGGGCATCGAAGTCGGAATGCCGCGAAAACTTTCAAAAAGTTTTTCCTATTTGAAGGATCACCCATCATTCAATTCAAAAACTGAATTTCGGCAACCGGGGCATCGCCGGCAAATCCGCTCGAAACTCACCGAGTCAAAGCGTTTCGCCGTTTGCGGAAGAAGTATGATGTAGAACAAGTAGCAGAAGCATACATGCTCAAGAGGGATCACCCGAAATTCAAAGGCAACTGAATTTCGGCAACCGGGGCATCGAAGTCGGAATGCCGCGAAACTCACCGAGTCAAAGCGTTTCGCCGTTTGCGGAAGAAGTATGATGTAGAACAAGTAGCAGAAGCATACATGCTCAAGAGGGATCACCCGAAATTCAAAGGCAACTGAATTTCGGCAACCGGGGCATCGAAGTCGGAATGCCGCGAAACTCACCGAGTCAAAGCGTTTCCGTTTGCGGAAGAAGTCTGATTAGAACAAGTAGCAGAAGCATACATGCTCAAGAGGGATCACCCGAAATTCAAAGGCAACTGAATTTCGGCAACCGGGGCATCGAAGTCGGAATGCCGCGAAACTCACCGAGTCAAAGCGTTTCGCCGTTTGCGGAAGAAGTCTGATGTAGAACAAGTAGCAGAAGCATACATGCTCAAGAGGGATCACCCGAAATTCAAAGGCAACTGAATTTCGGCAACCGGGGCATCGAAGTCGGAATGCCGCGAAACTCACCGAGTCAAAGCGTTTCGCCGTTTGCGGAAGAAGTATGATGTAGAACAAGTAGCAGAAGCATACATGCTCAAGAGGGATCACCCGAAATTCAAAGGCAACTGAATTTCGGCAACCGGGGCATCGAAGTCGGAATGCCGCGAAACTCACCGAGTCAAAGCGTTTCGCCGTTTGCGGAAGAAGTCTGATGTAGAACAAGTAGCAGAAGCATACATGCTCAAGAGGGATCACCCGAAATTCAAAGGCAACTGAATTTCGGCAACCGGGGCATCGAAGTCGGAATGCCGCGAAACTCACCGAGTCAAAGCGTTTCGCCGTTTGCGGAAGAAGTTTGATGTAGAACAAGTAGCAGAAGCATACATGCTCAAGAGGGATCACCCGAAATTCAAAGGCAACTGAATTTCGGCAACCGGGGCATCGAAGTCGGAATGCCGCGAAACTCACCGAGTCAAAGCGTTTCGCCGTTTGCGGAAGAAGTCTGATGTAGAACAAGTAGCAGAAGCATACATGCTCAAGAGGGATCACCCGAAATTCAAAGGCAACTGAATTTCGGCAACCGGGCATCGAAGTCGGAATGCCGCGAAACTCACCGAGTCAAAGCGTTTTCCGTTTGCGGAAGAAGTATGATTTAGACAAGTAGCAGAAGCATACATGCTCAAGAGGGATCACCCGAAATTCAAAGGCAACTGAATTTCGGCAACGGGGCATCGAAGTCGGAATGCCGCGAAACTCACCGAGTCAAAGCGTTTCGCCGTTTGCGGAAGAAGTGTGATGTAGAACAAGTAGCAGAAGCATACATGCTCAAGAGGGATCACCCGAAATTCAAAGGCAACTGAATTTCGGCAACCGGGGCATCGAAGTCGGAATGCCGCGAAACTCACCGAGTCAAAGCGTTTGCCGTTTGCGGAAGAAGTCTGATGTAGAACAAGTAGCAGAAGCATACATGCTCAAGAGGGATCACCCGAAATTCAAAGGCAACTGAATTTCGGCAACCGGGGCATCGAAGTCGGAATGCCGCGAAACTCACCGAGTCAAAGCGTTTCGCCGTTTGCGGAAGAAGTATGATGTAGAACAAGTAGCAGAAGCATACATGCTCAAGAGGGATCACCCGAAATTCAAAGGCAACTGAATTTCGGCAACGGGGCATCGAAGTCGGAATGCCGCGAAACTCACCGAGTCAAAGCGTTTCGCCGTTTGCGGAAGTTGTCTGATGTAGAACAAGTAGCAGAAGCATACATGCTCAAGAGGGATCACCGAAATTCAAAGGCAACTGAATTTCGGCAACGGGGCATCGAAGTCGGAATGCCGCGAAACTCACCGAGTCAAAGCGTTTCGCCGTTTGCGGAAGAAGTATGATGTAGAACAAGTAGCAGAAGCATACATGCTCAAGAGGGATCACCCGAAATTCAAAGGCAACTGAATTTCGGCAACCGGGGCATCGAAGTCGGAATGCCGCGAAACTCACCGAGTCAAAGCGTTTCGCCGTTTGCGGAAGAAGTATGATGTAGAACAAGTAGCAGAAGCATACATGCTCAAGAGGGATCACCCGAAATTCAAAGGCAACTGAATTTCGGCAACAGGGGCATCGAAGATGGAATGCCGCGAAACTCACCAAGGCAAAGCATTTTGACGTTCGCGGAAGAAGTCTGATGTAAAACAAGTAGCAGAAGCATACATGCTCAAGAGGGATCACCCGAAATCCAAAGGCAACTGAATTTCGGCAAACGGGTAATCGAAGTCGGAATGCCGCGAAACTCACCGAGTCAAAGCCTTTCCCCATTTGCGGAAGAAGTATGATGTAGAACAAGTAGCAGAAGCATACATGCTCAAGAGGGATCACCCGAAATTGAATGGCAACTGAATTTCGGAAACCGGAGCATCGAAGTCGAAATGCCGCGAAATTCACCGAGTCAAAGCGTTTCCCCGTTTGCGGAAGAAGTCTGATCTAGAACAAGTAGCAGAAGCATACATGCTCAAGAGGGATCACCCGAAATTCAAAGGCAACTGTATTTCGGCAACCGGGGCATCGAAGTCAGAGTGCCGTGAAACTCACCGAGGCAAAGCGTTTCGCCGTTTGCGGAAGAAGTCTGATGTAGAACAAGTAGCAGAAGCATACATGCTCAAGAGGGATCACCCGAAATTCAAAGGCAACTGAATTTCGGCAACCGGGGCATCAAAGTCGGAATGCCGCGAAACTCACCGATTCAAAGCGTTTGCCGTTTGCGGAAGAAGTATGATGTAGAACAAGTAGCAGAAGCATACATGCTCAAGAGGGATCACCCGAAATTCAAAGGCAACTGAATTTCGGCAACCGGGGCATCGAAGTCGGAATGCGCGAAACTCACCGAGTCAAAGCGTTCGCCGTTTGCGGAAGAAGTTGATGTAGAACAAGTAGCAGAAGCATACATGCTCAAGAGGGATCACCCGAAATTCAAAGGCAACTGAATTTCGGCAACCGGGCATCGAAGTCGGAATGCCGCGAAACTCACCGAGTCAAAGCGTTTCGCCGTTTGCGGAAGAAAAA
>CM055355.1:26710497-26712584 GCA_029228515.1 Populus alba x Populus x berolinensis | reverse complement strand
GGGCGCGCGCGCGCGTGTGTGATTTTTATAGGGACGGTGGCCGGAATCGGGTCGTCGCCGGCCGGAAAACGGGTCATCGATGGCGGCGTTACTTCGGGCCGTGAGGCCCCCCACGTTAGTCCGAGCGTAGCAGCAGCTCGCAAATCCCCCGCGCCCCATGGCCAGTCGGGGGGCACCCCCCTAAAGAGCTATAAGTGTTATTGCAGCTCTGGCAGGGGTAGACACTACTAGGTCCCAGCTGTCACCCCCCCTCTAAAAAATTCATTTCTTGGTATTTTGAGCTGAAATTTTGCACATAGGTTGGCAAAAATCCAGTCCACCTCCAGAAATAATCCCGGAATTTTTCGGGGTGGGGAAGTATTTTTTTTTATTTTCCTACCATTAAAAATCAAGGAAATACGCAAAAATAGGAACCGGCCCGGAATGACCCCAAATTCGGCTGGCAGCCTCACAAAAATATGGCTGATTTTACTGGATTGATTTCATGTGGAAAGCACGACGTTTTATTGGCGGAATGCGGGAAAACCAGCAGCCCGCATGCCGCGGCCACCGGAGGAGCCCCGGGAAAACTCTTGCTTTCACGGTCTTCGCCTCCCCTCACCACCATGGCAGGCCTCTAATCCCCCCATCAGCAGTTGTAGCCGATAGGGCAGTGATTTGAACGCCGCCGCCGGGTAATCGCACCCGGCCATCCCGGGGAGGAAGAGATCTCTTCTTCCAAGATAGCGAACAACACATCGGGAGTTATGTTGATAGGGCAGAGAATTGAATGACTCGTTGCGGGCAGCCGGGTCATCTCACCCCGTCCATCCCGAGCGGCGTTTTTCCCGGCAGCCTCGGGGAAACTCTTGCTTTCACTGTCCGCTGCCCCCAGTCCCCACTCGCATCAGCCCACCGCACCAATAAGCCAACGCTGCGGACGAATCTGGCGACACAGTCCCACGGGCTGCCACTGCCCCAGTGTCTAGACCAACAGTCTTTTTCGTCAAGCCTTGGACTATGCAGTCCGTCCATCCAGACTCATCGTCACCACCTGCTGCCGACTTCGCCGATTTCGTCGGCGCTGCCGATTCCAGCACTGCCCGCTGTGTCTGAACAGCCCCTGCTTCGTCAGCGCATCCCCTTCTGCCTGGCCTGGACAGCCCAGCGTCCAGCCCATGTTCGTCAAAAAATCTGCGCTGCCGATTTTTCCCACTGTTGGCATCGCTGCCGATTTTTCCCACTGTTGGCATCGCTGCCACTGCCCCAGCGTGAGCCTAGGCCCCCAGTCGTTTTCGTCAAGCCTAGGACTATAAATCGTCCGGACTCATCGCTGTGTCTGAACAGCCCCTGCTTCGTCAGCGCATCCCCTTGACGATTTTTCCTGCCTGGCCTGGACAGCCCAGCGTCCAGCCCATGTTCGTCAAAAAATCTGCGCTGCCGATTTTTCCCACTGTTGGCATCGCTGCCGATTTTTCCCACTGTTGGCATCGCTGCCGATTTTTCCCACTGTTGGCATCGCTGCCACTGCCCCAGCGTGAGCCTAGGCCCCCAGTCGTTTTCGTCAAGCCTAGGACTATAAATCGTCCGGACTCATCGTCAGCACCGGCCGCCGATTCTGCCGATTTCGTCGGCGCTGCCGATTCCAGCACTGCCCGCTGTGTCTGAACAGCCCCTGCTTCGTCAGCGCATCCCCTTGACGATTTTTCCTGCCTGGCCTGGACAGCCCAGCGTCCAGCCCATGTTCGTCAAAAAATCTGCGCTGCCGATTTTTCCCACTGTTGGCATCGCTGCCGATTTTTCCCACTGTTGGCATCGCTGCCACTGCCCCAGCGTGAGCCTAGGCCCCCAGTCGTTTTCGTCAAGCCTAGGACTATAAATCGTCCGGACTCATCGTCAGCACCGGCCGCCGATTCTGCCGACTTCGCCGATTTCGTCGGCGCTGCCGATTCCAGCACTGCCCGCTGTGTCTGAACAGCCCCTGCTTCGTCAGCGCATCCCCTTGACGATTTTTCCTGCCTGGCCTGGACAGCCCAGCGTCCAGCCCATGTTCGTCAAAAAATCTGCGCTGCCGATTTTTCCCACTGTTGGCATCGCTGCCGATTTTT
>CM055355.1:26697997-26700497 GCA_029228515.1 Populus alba x Populus x berolinensis | reverse complement strand
GTCTACTTACAGGGACGGTGGCCGGAATCGTGACGTCAGCGCCAAGCCGTTGGGCGCGTTCGGGGCTGCCTATTGGTTGTGCACGAGCGCTGGCAAATCAGAGTGCCGGTGCGCCCTCGCCCGCAGACACGGATAAGCCATAGCCCCAACGCGCCCAACGGCTTGGAGCGTGGTCACAGGGACTGGATCGGCCGGAATCGTGACGTCGCGCCTTCAAGCCACGTTTGGGCGCGTTGGGGCTGCCTATTGGTTGGCACGAGCGCTTTAGGCAAATCAGAGTGCGTGCGCGCCCGCAGCCGACGGATAAGCAGACCCCAACTGCGCCCAACGGTCTTGGAGCGGGTCACTAGGGACGGTCTTTATGATGGGGGGGGCCGGTAATCGGTGTCCGTCCCTTTCCCCGTCCGGACCGGAAAACGGGTCATCAGATGGCGGCATTACTTCAGGGGCCATGAGACCCCACCACGTTAGGTCCCGAGTGTAGCGCAGCAGCTCGCCAAATCCCCCGCGGCAGGGCCTTATGCGGCGCCAGCCAGTCGAGCCCCATGGCCAGTCAGGGTGGCACCACCCTCCCTAAAGAGCTATAATGTGTTATTGCAAAGCTCTGGCGAGGGGTAGACAACTACTAAGGTCCCAGTGTCACCCCCCCTCTTACAAAAAATTCACTTTCTGTAGGTATTTTGTGCTGAAATTTTGCACATAGGTCTGGCAAATCCAATTCCACCTTTATAAATTTTCCCAGATTTTTTCGAGGTCGGAGAAAGGTATTTTTTTTTTATTTTCCGTCCCATTAAAAATCAAGGAAATACGCAAAAATTAGGGAATCCGGCCCGGAATGGACCTCCAAATTCGGCTGGCCAGGCCTCACAAAAATATGGCTGATTTTTAGGGATTCGATTTCATGTGGAAAGCCACGACGTTTTCTAGGCGGAATGCGGGAAAACCAGCAGCGCGCATGCACGCGGCCAGCGACGTCGGGCTGGCCCCTGCAGCGCCTAGCCTCTCCCGCGCGGGGGGGCAGGCAAGAGCGCGGGGTGGCCAGGGCCCGAAGGGCAGCCCCCCCGCGGGCAAGAGAATAGCAAAGCCAGCAGGGGCTGATCCCCGCGTCAGCCCCCCGTTGCCGTGAGCCTGCCCCCTAGACGAATTTTACGCGCTTAGCCTGGCCTGGACTGCCACATGGCGTCCAGCCAGTGTTCGTCAAACAAAATCTTGCGCTGCCGACTTTTCCGCGACGGGCCTTGCAGCGGCACAAATCCGCGCTTATGCCGATTTTTCCCACTGTCGGCATCGCCTGCCGATTTTTCCCACTGTCGGCATCGCTGCCGATTTTCCGCGACGGGCCTGCAGGTTCACAAATCCGCGCTGCCGATTTTCCCCGACGGGCTTTTTAACTGCACAAATCCGCGCTGCCGATGTTTCCCACTGTCGGCATCGCTGCCGATTTTCCGCGACGGGCCTGCAGGTTCACAAATCCGCGCTGCCGATTTTCCGCGACGGGCCTGCAGCGGCACAAATCCGCGCTGCCGATTTTTCCCACTGTCGGCAACGCTGCCGCTTGCCCCTGCCCCAGCGTGTACCTAGTTGCCTCTCCCGCGCGGGGGGCAGGCAAGAGCGCGGGGGGCCAGGGCCCGAAGGCAGCCCCCCCGCGGGTAAGATAGCAAGCCAGCAGGGGCTGTCCCCGCGTCAGCCCCCGTTGCGCAGCGCAGCATGGCTGCCTGGGAATCATTGCCGCGCGCGCGCGCGCCCAATCGCCCAAGCGCCCAAGGGCCCCCAAGGGCCCCAGGCCCTCAGGCCCCAGGCCCCCAGGCCCCAGCGCCCCAGCGCCAAGCGCGGGCGCGGGCGGGCGCCGCGCGCGCGCGTGTGTGATTTTTATAGGGACGGTGGCCGGAATCGGGTCGTCGCCGGCCGGGAAAACGGGTCATCGATGGCGGCGTTACTTCGGGCCGTGAGGCCCCCCACGTTAGTCCGAGCGTAGCAGCAGCTCGCAAATCCCCCGCGCCCCATGGCCAGTCGGGGGGCACCCCCCTAAAGAGCTATAAGTGTTATTGCAGCTCTGGCAGGGGTAGACACTACTAGGTTCCAGCTGTCACACCCCCTCTGAAAATTCATTTCTTGGTATTTTGAGCTGAAATTTTGCACATAGGTTGGCAAAAATCCAGTCCACCTCCAGAAATAATCCCGGAATTTTTCGGGGTGGGGAAGTATTTTTTTTTATTTTCCTACCATTAAAAATCAAGGAAATACGCAAAAATAGGAACCGGCCCGGAATGACCCCAAATTCGGCTGGCAGCCTCACAAAAATATGGCTGATTTTACTGGATTGATTTCATGTGGAAAGCACGACGTTTTATTGGCGGAATGCGGGAAAACCAGCAGCCCGCATGCCGCGGCCACCGGAGGAGCCCCGGGAAAACTCTTGCTTTCACGGTCTTCGCCTCCCCTCACCACCATGGCAGGCCTCTAATCCCCCCATCAGCAGTTGTAGCCGATAGGGCAGTGA
>CM055355.1:26648579-26697897 GCA_029228515.1 Populus alba x Populus x berolinensis | reverse complement strand
GGTGGAACAAGTAGCAGAAGCATCATGCTCAAGAGGGATCACTCGAAATTCAAAGGCAACTGAATTTCGGCAACCGGGGAACGAAGTCGGAATGCCGCGAAACTCACCGAGTCAAAGCGTTTCGCCGTTTGCGGAAGAAGTGTGATGTAGAACAAGTAGCAGAAGCATACATGCTCAAGAGGGATCACCCGAAATTCAAAGGCAACTGAATTTCGGCAACCGGGGCATCGAAGTCGGAATGCCGCGAAACTCACCGAGTCAAAGCGTTTCGCCGTTTGCGGAAGAAGTCTGATGTAGAACAAGTAGCAGAAGCATACATGCTCAAGAGGGATCACCCGAAATTCAAAGGCAACTGAATTTCGGCAACCGGGCATCGAAGTCGGAATGCCGCGAAACTCACCGAGTCAAAGCGTTTCGCCGTTTGCGGAAGAAGTCTGATGTAGAACAAGTAGCAGAAGCATACATGCTCAAGAGGGATCACCCGAAATTCAAAGGCAACTGAATTTCGGCAACCGGGGCATCGAAGTCGGAATGCCGCGAAACTCACCGAGTCAAAGCGTTTCGCCGTTTGCGGAAGAAGTCTGATGTAGAACAAGTAGCAGAAGCATACATGCTCAAGAGGGATCACCCGAAATTCAAAGGCAACTGAATTTCGGCAACCGGGGCATCGAAGTCGGAATGCCGCGAAACTCACCGAGTCAAAGCGTTTCGCCGTTTGCGGAAGAAGTCTGATGTAGAACAAGTAGCAGAAGCATACATGCTCAAGAGGGATCACCCGAAATTCAAAGGCAACTGAATTTCGGCAACCGGGGCATCGAAGTCGGAATGCCGCGAAACTCACCGAGTCAAAGCGTTTCGCCGTTTGCGGAAGAAGTCTGATGTAGAACAAGTAGCAGAAGCATACATGCTCAAGAGGGATCACCCGAAATTCAAAGGCAACTGAATTTCGGCAACCGGGGCATCGAAGTCGGAATGCCGCGAAACTCACCGAGTCAAAGCGTTTCGCCGTTTGCGGAAGAAGTCTGATGTAGAACAAGTAGCAGAAGCATACATGCTCAAGAGGGATCACCCGAAATTCAAAGGCAACTGAATTTCGGCAACCGGGGCATCGAAGTCGGAATGCCGCGAAACTCACCGAGTCAAAGCGTTTCGCCGTTTGCGGAAGAAGTCTGATGTAGAACAAGTAGCAGAAGCATACATGCTCAAGAGGGATCACCCGAAATTCAAAGGCAACTGAATTTCGGCAACCGGGGCATCGAAGTCGGAATGCCGCGAAACTCACCGAGTCAAAGCGTTTCGCCGTTTGCGGAAGAAGTCTGATGTAGAACAAGTAGCAGAAGCATACATGCTCAAGAGGGATCACCCGAAATTCAAAGGCAACTGAATTTCGGCAACCGGGGCATCGAAGTCGGAATGCCGCGAAACTCACCGAGTCAAAGCGTTTCGCCGTTTGCGGAAGAAGTCTGATGTAGAACAAGTAGCAGAAGCATACATGCTCAAGAGGGATCACCCGAAATTCAAAGGCAACTGAATTTCGGCAACCGGGGCATCGAAGTCGGAATGCCGCGAAACTCACCGAGTCAAAGCGTTTCGCCGTTTGCGGAAGAAGTCTGATGTAGAACAAGTAGCAGAAGCATACATGCTCAAGAGGGATCACCCGAAATTCAAAGGCAACTGAATTTCGGCAACCGGGGCATCGAAGTCGGAATGCCGCGAAACTCACCGAGTCAAAGCGTTTCGCCGTTTGCGGAAGAAGTCTGATGTAGAACAAGTAGCAGAAGCATACATGCTCAAGAGGGATCACCCGAAATTCAAAGGCAACTGAATTTCGGCAACCGGGGCATCGAAGTCGGAATGCCGCGAAACTCACCGAGTCAAAGCGTTTCGCCGTTTGCGGAAGAAGTCTGATGTAGAACAAGTAGCAGAAGCATACATGCTCAAGAGGGATCACCCGAAATTCAAAGGCAACTGAATTTCGGCAACCGGGGCATCGAAGTCGGAATGCCGCGAAACTCACCGAGTCAAAGCGTTTCGCCGTTTGCGGAAGAAGTCTGATGTAGAACAAGTAGCAGAAGCATACATGCTCAAGAGGGATCACCCGAAATTCAAAGGCAACTGAATTTCGGCAACCGGGGCATCGAAGTCGGAATGCCGCGAAACTCACCGAGTCAAAGCGTTTCGCCGTTTGCGGAAGAAGTCTGATGTAGAACAAGTAGCAGAAGCATACATGCTCAAGAGGGATCACCCGAAATTCAAAGGCAACTGAATTTCGGCAACCGGGGCATCGAAGTCGGAATGCCGCGAAACTCACCGAGTCAAAGCGTTTCGCCGTTTGCGGAAGAAGTCTGATGTAGAACAAGTAGCAGAAGCATACATGCTCAAGAGGGATCACCCGAAATTCAAAGGCAACTGAATTTCGGCAACCGGGGCATCGAAGTCGGAATGCCGCGAAACTCACCGAGTCAAAGCGTTTCGCCGTTTGCGGAAGAAGTCTGATGTAGAACAAGTAGCAGAAGCATACATGCTCAAGAGGGATCACCCGAAATTCAAAGGCAACTGAATTTCGGCAACCGGGGCATCGAAGTCGGAATGCCGCGAAACTCACCGAGTCAAAGCGTTTCGCCGTTTGCGGAAGAAGTCTGATGTAGAACAAGTAGCAGAAGCATACATGCTCAAGAGGGATCACCCGAAATTCAAAGGCAACTGAATTTCGGCAACCGGGGCATCGAAGTCGGAATGCCGCGAAACTCACCGAGTCAAAGCGTTTCGTCGTTTGCAGAAGAAGGCTGATGTGGAACAAGTAGCAGAAGCATACATGCTCAAAGGCAACGGAATTTCGGCAACCGGGGCATCAAAGTCGGAATGCCGCAAAACATACCGAGTCAAAGCGTTGCGCCGTTTGCGGAAGAAGTCTAATGTGGAACAAGTAGCAGAAGCATACATGCTCAAGAGGGATAACCCTTAATTCAAAGGCAACTGAATTTCGGCAACCGGGGCATCGAAGTCGGAATGCCGCGAAACTCACCGAGTCAAAGCGTTTCGCCGTTTGCGGAAGAAGTCTGATGTAGAACAAGTAGCAGAAGCATACATGCTCAAGAGGGATCACCCGAAATTCAAAGGCAACTGAATTTCGGCAACCGGGGCATCGAAGTCGGAATGCCGCGAAACTCACCGAGTCAAAGCGTTTCGCCGTTTGCGGAAGAAGTCTGATGTAGAACAAGTAGCAGAAGCATACATGCTCAAGAGGGATCACCCGAAATTCAAAGGCAACTGAATTTCGGCAACCGGGGCATCGAAGTCGGAATGCCGCGAAACTCACCGAGTCAAAGCGTTTCGCCGTTTGCGGAAGAAGTCTGATGTAGAACAAGTAGCAGAAGCATACATGCTCAAGAGGGATCACCCGAAATTCAAAGGCAACTGAATTTCGGCAACCGGGGCATCGAAGTCGGAATGCCGCGAAACTCACCGAGTCAAAGCGTTTCGCCGTTTGCGGAAGAAGTCTGATGTAGAACAAGTAGCAGAAGCATACATGCTCAAGAGGGATCACCCGAAATTCAAAGGCAACTGAATTTCGGCAACCGGGGCATCGAAGTCGGAATGCCGCGAAACTCACCGAGTCAAAGCGTTTCGCCGTTTGCGGAAGAAGTCTGATGTAGAACAAGTAGCAGAAGCATACATGCTCAAGAGGGATCACCCGAAATTCAAAGGCAACTGAATTTCGGCAACCGGGGCATCGAAGTCGGAATGCCGCGAAACTCACCGAGTCAAAGCGTTTCGCCGTTTGCGGAAGAAGTCTGATGTAGAACAAGTAGCAGAAGCATACATGCTCAAGAGGGATCACCCGAAATTCAAAGGCAACTGAATTTCGGCAACCGGGGCATCGAAGTCGGAATGCCGCGAAACTCACCGAGTCAAAGCGTTTCGCCGTTTGCGGAAGAAGTCTGATGTAGAACAAGTAGCAGAAGCATACATGCTCAAGAGGGATCACCCGAAATTCAAAGGCAACTGAATTTCGGCAACCGGGGCATCGAAGTCGGAATGCCGCGAAACTCACCGAGTCAAAGCGTTTCGCCGTTTGCGGAAGAAGTCTGATGTAGAACAAGTAGCAGAAGCATACATGCTCAAGAGGGATCACCCGAAATTCAAAGGCAACTGAATTTCGGCAACCGGGGCATCGAAGTCGGAATGCCGCGAAACTCACCGAGTCAAAGCGTTTCGCCGTTTGCGGAAGAAGTCTGATGTAGAACAAGTAGCAGAAGCATACATGCTCAAGAGGGATCACCCGAAATTCAAAGGCAACTGAATTTCGGCAACCGGGGCATCGAAGTCGGAATGCCGCGAAACTCACCGAGTCAAAGCGTTTCGCCGTTTGCGGAAGAAGTCTGATGTAGAACAAGTAGCAGAAGCATACATGCTCAAGAGGGATCACCCGAAATTCAAAGGCAACTGAATTTCGGCAACCGGGGCATCGAAGTCGGAATGCCGCGAAACTCACCGAGTCAAAGCGTTTCGCCGTTTGCGGAAGAAGTCTGATGTAGAACAAGTAGCAGAAGCATACATGCTCAAGAGGGATCACCCGAAATTCAAAGGCAACTGAATTTCGGCAACCGGGGCATCGAAGTCGGAATGCCGCGAAACTCACCGAGTCAAAGCGTTTCGCCGTTTGCGGAAGAAGTCTGATGTAGAACAAGTAGCAGAAGCATACATGCTCAAGAGGGATCACCCGAAATTCAAAGGCAACTGAATTTCGGCAACCGGGGCATCGAAGTCGGAATGCCGCGAAACTCACCGAGTCAAAGCGTTTCGCCGTTTGCGGAAGAAGTCTGATGTAGAACAAGTAGCAGAAGCATACATGCTCAAGAGGGATCACCCGAAATTCAAAGGCAACTGAATTTCGGCAACCGGGGCATCGAAGTCGGAATGCCGCGAAACTCACCGAGTCAAAGCGTTTCGCCGTTTGCG
The DNA here is from genome assembly GCA_029228515.1 of Populus alba x Populus x berolinensis. Lineage (NCBI taxonomy): Eukaryota > Viridiplantae > Streptophyta > Magnoliopsida > Malpighiales > Salicaceae > Populus > Populus alba x Populus x berolinensis. The sequence continues at coordinate 26,692,935 of CM055355.1, read as the reverse complement.
GAAGAAGTCTGATGTAGAACAAGTAGCAGAAGCATACATGCTCAAGAGGGATCACCCGAAATTCAAAGGCAACTGAATTTCGGCAACCGGGGCATCGAAGTCGGAATGCCGCGAAACTCACCGAGTCAAAGCGTTTCGCCGTTTGCGGAAGAAGTCTGATGTAGAACAAGTAGCAGAAGCATACATGCTCAAGAGGGATCACCCGAAATTCAAAGGCAACTGAATTTCGGCAACCGGGGCATCGAAGTCGGAATGCCGCGAAACTCACCGAGTCAAAGCGTTTCGCCGTTTGCGGAAGAAGTCTGATGTAGAACAAGTAGCAGAAGCATACATGCTCAAGAGGGATCACCCGAAATTCAAAGGCAACTGAATTTCGGCAACCGGGGCATCGAAGTCGGAATGCCGCGAAACTCACCGAGTCAAAGCGTTTCGCCGTTTGCGGAAGAAGTCTGATGTAGAACAAGTAGCAGAAGCATACATGCTCAAGAGGGATCACCCGAAATTCAAAGGCAACTGAATTTCGGCAACCGGGGCATCGAAGTCGGAATGCCGCGAAACTCACCGAGTCAAAGCGTTTCGCCGTTTGCGGAAGAAGTCTGATGTAGAACAAGTAGCAGAAGCATACATGCTCAAGAGGGATCACCCGAAATTCAAAGGCAACTGAATTTCGGCAACCGGGGCATCGAAGTCGGAATGCCGCGAAACTCACCGAGTCAAAGCGTTTCGCCGTTTGCGGAAGAAGTCTGATGTAGAACAAGTAGCAGAAGCATACATGCTCAAGAGGGATCACCCGAAATTCAAAGGCAACTGAATTTCGGCAACCGGGGCATCGAAGTCGGAATGCCGCGAAACTCACCGAGTCAAAGCGTTTCGCCGTTTGCGGAAGAAGTCTGATGTAGAACAAGTAGCAGAAGCATACATGCTCAAGAGGGATCACCCGAAATTCAAAGGCAACTGAATTTCGGCAACCGGGGCATCGAAGTCGGAATGCCGCGAAACTCACCGAGTCAAAGCGTTTCGCCGTTTGCGGAAGAAGTCTGATGTAGAACAAGTAGCAGAAGCATACATGCTCAAGAGGGATCACCCGAAATTCAAAGGCAACTGAATTTCGGCAACCGGGGCATCGAAGTCGGAATGCCGCGAAACTCACCGAGTCAAAGCGTTTCGCCGTTTGCGGAAGAAGTCTGATGTAGAACAAGTAGCAGAAGCATACATGCTCAAGAGGGATCACCCGAAATTCAAAGGCAACTGAATTTCGGCAACCGGGGCATCGAAGTCGGAATGCCGCGAAACTCACCGAGTCAAAGCGTTTCGCCGTTTGCGGAAGAAGTCTGATGTAGAACAAGTAGCAGAAGCATACATGCTCAAGAGGGATCACCCGAAATTCAAAGGCAACTGAATTTCGGCAACCGGGGCATCGAAGTCGGAATGCCGCGAAACTCACCGAGTCAAAGCGTTTCGCCGTTTGCGGAAGAAGTCTGATGTAGAACAAGTAGCAGAAGCATACATGCTCAAGAGGGATCACCCGAAATTCAAAGGCAACTGAATTTCGGCAACCGGGGCATCGAAGTCGGAATGCCGCGAAACTCACCGAGTCAAAGCGTTTCGCCGTTTGCGGAAGAAGTCTGATGTAGAACAAGTAGCAGAAGCATACATGCTCAAGAGGGATCACCCGAAATTCAAAGGCAACTGAATTTCGGCAACCGGGGCATCGAAGTCGGAATGCCGCGAAACTCACCGAGTCAAAGCGTTTCGCCGTTTGCGGAAGAAGTCTGATGTAGAACAAGTAGCAGAAGCATACATGCTCAAGAGGGATCACCCGAAATTCAAAGGCAACTGAATTTCGGCAACCGGGGCATCGAAGTCGGAATGCCGCGAAACTCACCGAGTCAAAGCGTTTCGCCGTTTGCGGAAGAAGTCTGATGTAGAACAAGTAGCAGAAGCATACATGCTCAAGAGGGATCACCCGAAATTCAAAGGCAACTGAATTTCGGCAACCGGGGCATCGAAGTCGGAATGCCGCGAAACTCACCGAGTCAAAGCGTTTCGCCGTTTGCGGAAGAAGTCTGATGTAGAACAAGTAGCAGAAGCATACATGCTCAAGAGGGATCACCCGAAATTCAAAGGCAACTGAATTTCGGCAACCGGGGCATCGAAGTCGGAATGCCGCGAAACTCACCGAGTCAAAGCGTTTCGCCGTTTGCGGAAGAAGTCTGATGTAGAACAAGTAGCAGAAGCATACATGCTCAAGAGGGATCACCCGAAATTCAAAGGCAACTGAATTTCGGCAACCGGGGCATCGAAGTCGGAATGCCGCGAAACTCACCGAGTCAAAGCGTTTCGCCGTTTGCGGAAGAAGTCTGATGTAGAACAAGTAGCAGAAGCATACATGCTCAAGAGGGATCACCCGAAATTCAAAGGCAACTGAATTTCGGCAACCGGGGCATCGAAGTCGGAATGCCGCGAAACTCACCGAGTCAAAGCGTTTCGCCGTTTGCGGAAGAAGTCTGATGTAGAACAAGTAGCAGAAGCATACATGCTCAAGAGGGATCACCCGAAATTCAAAGGCAACTGAATTTCGGCAACCGGGGCATCGAAGTCGGAATGCCGCGAAACTCACCGAGTCAAAGCGTTTCGCCGTTTGCGGAAGAAGTCTGATGTAGAACAAGTAGCAGAAGCATACATGCTCAAGAGGGATCACCCGAAATTCAAAGGCAACTGAATTTCGGCAACCGGGGCATCGAAGTCGGAATGCCGCGAAACTCACCGAGTCAAAGCGTTTCGCCGTTTGCGGAAGAAGTCTGATGTAGAACAAGTAGCAGAAGCATACATGCTCAAGAGGGATCACCCGAAATTCAAAGGCAACTGAATTTCGGCAACCGGGGCATCGAAGTCGGAATGCCGCGAAACTCACCGAGTCAAAGCGTTTCGCCGTTTGCGGAAGAAGTCTGATGTAGAACAAGTAGCAGAAGCATACATGCTCAAGAGGGATCACCCGAAATTCAAAGGCAACTGAATTTCGGCAACCGGGGCATCGAAGTCGGAATGCCGCGAAACTCACCGAGTCAAAGCGTTTCGCCGTTTGCGGAAGAAGTCTGATGTAGAACAAGTAGCAGAAGCATACATGCTCAAGAGGGATCACCCGAAATTCAAAGGCAACTGAATTTCGGCAACCGGGGCATCGAAGTCGGAATGCCGCGAAACTCACCGAGTCAAAGCGTTTCGCCGTTTGCGGAAGAAGTCTGATGTAGAACAAGTAGCAGAAGCATACATGCTCAAGAGGGATCACCCGAAATTCAAAGGCAACTGAATTTCGGCAACCGGGGCATCGAAGTCGGAATGCCGCGAAACTCACCGAGTCAAAGCGTTTCGCCGTTTGCGGAAGAAGTCTGATGTAGAACAAGTAGCAGAAGCATACATGCTCAAGAGGGATCACCCGAAATTCAAAGGCAACTGAATTTCGGCAACCGGGGCATCGAAGTCGGAATGCCGCGAAACTCACCGAGTCAAAGCGTTTCGCCGTTTGCGGAAGAAGTCTGATGTAGAACAAGTAGCAGAAGCATACATGCTCAAGAGGGATCACCCGAAATTCAAAGGCAACTGAATTTCGGCAACCGGGGCATCGAAGTCGGAATGCCGCGAAACTCACCGAGTCAAAGCGTTTCGCCGTTTGCGGAAGAAGTCTGATGTAGAACAAGTAGCAGAAGCATACATGCTCAAGAGGGATCACCCGAAATTCAAAGGCAACTGAATTTCGGCAACCGGGGCATCGAAGTCGGAATGCCGCGAAACTCACCGAGTCAAAGCGTTTCGCCGTTTGCGGAAGAAGTCTGATGTAGAACAAGTAGCAGAAGCATACATGCTCAAGAGGGATCACCCGAAATTCAAAGGCAACTGAATTTCGGCAACCGGGGCATCGAAGTCGGAATGCCGCGAAACTCACCGAGTCAAAGCGTTTCGCCGTTTGCGGAAGAAGTCTGATGTAGAACAAGTAGCAGAAGCATACATGCTCAAGAGGGATCACCCGAAATTCAAAGGCAACTGAATTTCGGCAACCGGGGCATCGAAGTCGGAATGCCGCGAAACTCACCGAGTCAAAGCGTTTCGCCGTTTGCGGAAGAAGTCTGATGTAGAACAAGTAGCAGAAGCATACATGCTCAAGAGGGATCACCCGAAATTCAAAGGCAACTGAATTTCGGCAACCGGGGCATCGAAGTCGGAATGCCGCGAAACTCACCGAGTCAAAGCGTTTCGCCGTTTGCGGAAGAAGTCTGATGTAGAACAAGTAGCAGAAGCATACATGCTCAAGAGGGATCACCCGAAATTCAAAGGCAACTGAATTTCGGCAACCGGGGCATCGAAGTCGGAATGCCGCGAAACTCACCGAGTCAAAGCGTTTCGCCGTTTGCGGAAGAAGTCTGATGTAGAACAAGTAGCAGAAGCATACATGCTCAAGAGGGATCACCCGAAATTCAAAGGCAACTGAATTTCGGCAACCGGGGCATCGAAGTCGGAATGCCGCGAAACTCACCGAGTCAAAGCGTTTCGCCGTTTGCGGAAGAAGTCTGATGTAGAACAAGTAGCAGAAGCATACATGCTCAAGAGGGATCACCCGAAATTCAAAGGCAACTGAATTTCGGCAACCGGGGCATCGAAGTCGGAATGCCGCGAAACTCACCGAGTCAAAGCGTTTCGCCGTTTGCGGAAGAAGTCTGATGTAGAACAAGTAGCAGAAGCATACATGCTCAAGAGGGATCACCCGAAATTCAAAGGCAACTGAATTTCGGCAACCGGGGCATCGAAGTCGGAATGCCGCGAAACTCACCGAGTCAAAGCGTTTCGCCGTTTGCGGAAGAAGTCTGATGTAGAACAAGTAGCAGAAGCATACATGCTCAAGAGGGATCACCCGAAATTCAAAGGCAACTGAATTTCGGCAACCGGGGCATCGAAGTCGGAATGCCGCGAAACTCACCGAGTCAAAGCGTTTCGCCGTTTGCGGAAGAAGTCTGATGTAGAACAAGTAGCAGAAGCATACATGCTCAAGAGGGATCACCCGAAATTCAAAGGCAACTGAATTTCGGCAACCGGGGCATCGAAGTCGGAATGCCGCGAAACTCACCGAGTCAAAGCGTTTCGCCGTTTGCGGAAGAAGTCTGATGTAGAACAAGTAGCAGAAGCATACATGCTCAAGAGGGATCACCCGAAATTCAAAGGCAACTGAATTTCGGCAACCGGGGCATCGAAGTCGGAATGCCGCGAAACTCACCGAGTCAAAGCGTTTCGCCGTTTGCGGAAGAAGTCTGATGTAGAACAAGTAGCAGAAGCATACATGCTCAAGAGGGATCACCCGAAATTCAAAGGCAACTGAATTTCGGCAACCGGGGCATCGAAGTCGGAATGCCGCGAAACTCACCGAGTCAAAGCGTTTCGCCGTTTGCGGAAGAAGTCTGATGTAGAACAAGTAGCAGAAGCATACATGCTCAAGAGGGATCACCCGAAATTCAAAGGCAACTGAATTTCGGCAACCGGGGCATCGAAGTCGGAATGCCGCGAAACTCACCGAGTCAAAGCGTTTCGCCGTTTGCGGAAGAAGTCTGATGTAGAACAAGTAGCAGAAGCATACATGCTCAAGAGGGATCACCCGAAATTCAAAGGCAACTGAATTTCGGCAACCGGGGCATCGAAGTCGGAATGCCGCGAAACTCACCGAGTCAAAGCGTTTCGCCGTTTGCGGAAGAAGTCTGATGTAGAACAAGTAGCAGAAGCATACATGCTCAAGAGGGATCACCCGAAATTCAAAGGCAACTGAATTTCGGCAACCGGGGCATCGAAGTCGGAATGCCGCGAAACTCACCGAGTCAAAGCGTTTCGCCGTTTGCGGAAGAAGTCTGATGTAGAACAAGTAGCAGAAGCATACATGCTCAAGAGGGATCACCCGAAATTCAAAGGCAACTGAATTTCGGCAACCGGGGCATCGAAGTCGGAATGCCGCGAAACTCACCGAGTCAAAGCGTTTCGCCGTTTGCGGAAGAAGTCTGATGTAGAACAAGTAGCAGAAGCATACATGCTCAAGAGGGATCACCCGAAATTCAAAGGCAACTGAATTTCGGCAACCGGGGCATCGAAGTCGGAATGCCGCGAAACTCACCGAGTCAAAGCGTTTCGCCGTTTGCGGAAGAAGTCTGATGTAGAACAAGTAGCAGAAGCATACATGCTCAAGAGGGATCACCCGAAATTCAAAGGCAACTGAATTTCGGCAACCGGGGCATCGAAGTCGGAATGCCGCGAAACTCACCGAGTCAAAGCGTTTCGCCGTTTGCGGAAGAAGTCTGATGTAGAACAAGTAGCAGAAGCATACATGCTCAAGAGGGATCACCCGAAATTCAAAGGCAACTGAATTTCGGCAACCGGGGCATCGAAGTCGGAATGCCGCGAAACTCACCGAGTCAAAGCGTTTCGCCGTTTGCGGAAGAAGTCTGATGTAGAACAAGTAGCAGAAGCATACATGCTCACCCGAAATTCAAAGGCAACTGAATTTCGGCAACCGGGGCATCGAAGTCGGAATGCCGCGAAACTCACCGAGTCAAAGCGTTTCGCCGTTTGCGGAAGAAGTCTGATGTAGAACAAGTAGCAGAAGCATACATGCTCAAGAGGGATCACCCGAAATTCAAAGGCAACTGAATTTCGGCAACCGGGGCATCGAAGTCGGAATGCCGCGAAACTCACCGAGTCAAAGCGTTTCGCCGTTTGCGGAAGAAGTCTGATGTAGAACAAGTAGCAGAAGCATACATGCTCAAGAGGGATCACCCGAAATTCAAAGGCAACTGAATTTCGGCAACCGGGGCATCGAAGTCGGAATGCCGCGAAACTCACCGAGTCAAAGCGTTTCGCCGTTTGCGGAAGAAGTCTGATGTAGAACAAGTAGCAGAAGCATACATGCTCAAGAGGGATCACCCGAAATTCAAAGGCAACTGAATTTCGGCAACCGGGGCATCGAAGTCGGAATGCCGCGAAACTCACCGAGTCAAAGCGTTTCGCCGTTTGCGGAAGAAGTCTGATGTAGAACAAGTAGCAGAAGCATACATGCTCAAGAGGGATCACCCGAAATTCAAAGGCAACTGAATTTCGGCAACCGGGGCATCGAAGTCGGAATGCCGCGAAACTCACCGAGTCAAAGCGTTTCGCCGTTTGCGGAAGAAGTCTGATGTAGAACAAGTAGCAGAAGCATACATGCTCAAGAGGGATCACCCGAAATTCAAAGGCAACTGAATTTCGGCAACCGGGGCATCGAAGTCGGAATGCCGCGAAACTCACCGAGTCAAAGCGTTTCGCCGTTTGCGGAAGAAGTCTGATGTAGAACAAGTAGCAGAAGCATACATGCTCAAGAGGGATCACCCGAAATTCAAAGGCAACTGAATTTCGGCAACCGGGGCATCGAAGTCGGAATGCCGCGAAACTCACCGAGTCAAAGCGTTTCGCCGTTTGCGGAAGAAGTCTGATGTAGAACAAGTAGCAGAAGCATACATGCTCAAGAGGGATCACCCGAAATTCAAAGGCAACTGAATTTCGGCAACCGGGGCATCGAAGTCGGAATGCCGCGAAACTCACCGAGTCAAAGCGTTTCGCCGTTTGCGGAAGAAGTCTGATGTAGAACAAGTAGCAGAAGCATACATGCTCAAGAGGGATCACCCGAAATTCAAAGGCAACTGAATTTCGGCAACCGGGGCATCGAAGTCGGAATGCCGCGAAACTCACCGAGTCAAAGCGTTTCGCCGTTTGCGGAAGAAGTCTGATGTAGAACAAGTAGCAGAAGCATACATGCTCAAGAGGGATCACCCGAAATTCAAAGGCAACTGAATTTCGGCAACCGGGGCATCGAAGTCGGAATGCCGCGAAACTCACCGAGTCAAAGCGTTTCGCCGTTTGCGGAAGAAGTCTGATGTAGAACAAGTAGCAGAAGCATACATGCTCAAGAGGGATCACCCGAAATTCAAAGGCAACTGAATTTCGGCAACCGGGGCATCGAAGTCGGAATGCCGCGAAACTCACCGAGTCAAAGCGTTTCGCCGTTTGCGGAAGAAGTCTGATGTAGAACAAGTAGCAGAAGCATACATGCTCAAGAGGGATCACCCGAAATTCAAAGGCAACTGAATTTCGGCAACCGGGGCATCGAAGTCGGAATGCCGCGAAACTCACCGAGTCAAAGCGTTTCGCCGTTTGCGGAAGAAGTCTGATGTAGAACAAGTAGCAGAAGCATACATGCTCAAGAGGGATCACCCGAAATTCAAAGGCAACTGAATTTCGGCAACCGGGGCATCGAAGTCGGAATGCCGCGAAACTCACCGAGTCAAAGCGTTTCGCCGTTTGCGGAAGAAGTCTGATGTAGAACAAGTAGCAGAAGCATACATGCTCAAGAGGGATCACCCGAAATTCAAAGGCAACTGAATTTCGGCAACCGGGGCATCGAAGTCGGAATGCCGCGAAACTCACCGAGTCAAAGCGTTTCGCCGTTTGCGGAAGAAGTCTGATGTAGAACAAGTAGCAGAAGCATACATGCTCAAGAGGGATCACCCGAAATTCAAAGGCAACTGAATTTCGGCAACCGGGGCATCGAAGTCGGAATGCCGCGAAACTCACCGAGTCAAAGCGTTTCGCCGTTTGCGGAAGAAGTCTGATGTAGAACAAGTAGCAGAAGCATACATGCTCAAGAGGGATCACCCGAAATTCAAAGGCAACTGAATTTCGGCAACCGGGGCATCGAAGTCGGAATGCCGCGAAACTCACCGAGTCAAAGCGTTTCGCCGTTTGCGGAAGAAGTCTGATGTAGAACAAGTAGCAGAAGCATACATGCTCAAGAGGGATCACCCGAAATTCAAAGGCAACTGAATTTCGGCAACCGGGGCATCGAAGTCGGAATGCCGCGAAACTCACCGAGTCAAAGCGTTTCGCCGTTTGCGGAAGAAGTCTGATGTAGAACAAGTAGCAGAAGCATACATGCTCAAGAGGGATCACCCGAAATTCAAAGGCAACTGAATTTCGGCAACCGGGGCATCGAAGTCGGAATGCCGCGAAACTCACCGAGTCAAAGCGTTTCGCCGTTTGCGGAAGAAGTCTGATGTAGAACAAGTAGCAGAAGCATACATGCTCAAGAGGGATCACCCGAAATTCAAAGGCAACTGAATTTCGGCAACCGGGGCATCGAAGTCGGAATGCCGCGAAACTCACCGAGTCAAAGCGTTTCGCCGTTTGCGGAAGAAGTCTGATGTAGAACAAGTAGCAGAAGCATACATGCTCAAGAGGGATCACCCGAAATTCAAAGGCAACTGAATTTCGGCAACCGGGGCATCGAAGTCGGAATGCCGCGAAACTCACCGAGTCAAAGCGTTTCGCCGTTTGCGGAAGAAGTCTGATGTAGAACAAGTAGCAGAAGCATACATGCTCAAGAGGGATCACCCGAAATTCAAAGGCAACTGAATTTCGGCAACCGGGGCATCGAAGTCGGAATGCCGCGAAACTCACCGAGTCAAAGCGTTTCGCCGTTTGCGGAAGAAGTCTGATGTAGAACAAGTAGCAGAAGCATACATGCTCAAGAGGGATCACCCGAAATTCAAAGGCAACTGAATTTCGGCAACCGGGGCATCGAAGTCGGAATGCCGCGAAACTCACCGAGTCAAAGCGTTTCGCCGTTTGCGGAAGAAGTCTGATGTAGAACAAGTAGCAGAAGCATACATGCTCAAGAGGGATCACCCGAAATTCAAAGGCAACTGAATTTCGGCAACCGGGGCATCGAAGTCGGAATGCCGCGAAACTCACCGAGTCAAAGCGTTTCGCCGTTTGCGGAAGAAGTCTGATGTAGAACAAGTAGCAGAAGCATACATGCTCAAGAGGGATCACCCGAAATTCAAAGGCAACTGAATTTCGGCAACCGGGGCATCGAAGTCGGAATGCCGCGAAACTCACCGAGTCAAAGCGTTTCGCCGTTTGCGGAAGAAGTCTGATGTAGAACAAGTAGCAGAAGCATACATGCTCAAGAGGGATCACCCGAAATTCAAAGGCAACTGAATTTCGGCAACCGGGGCATCGAAGTCGGAATGCCGCGAAACTCACCGAGTCAAAGCGTTTCGCCGTTTGCGGAAGAAGTCTGATGTAGAACAAGTAGCAGAAGCATACATGCTCAAGAGGGATCACCCGAAATTCAAAGGCAACTGAATTTCGGCAACCGGGGCATCGAAGTCGGAATGCCGCGAAACTCACCGAGTCAAAGCGTTTCGCCGTTTGCGGAAGAAGTCTGATGTAGAACAAGTAGCAGAAGCATACATGCTCAAGAGGGATCACCCGAAATTCAAAGGCAACTGAATTTCGGCAACCGGGGCATCGAAGTCGGAATGCCGCGAAACTCACCGAGTCAAAGCGTTTCGCCGTTTGCGGAAGAAGTCTGATGTAGAACAAGTAGCAGAAGCATACATGCTCAAGAGGGATCACCCGAAATTCAAAGGCAACTGAATTTCGGCAACCGGGGCATCGAAGTCGGAATGCCGCGAAACTCACCGAGTCAAAGCGTTTCGCCGTTTGCGGAAGAAGTCTGATGTAGAACAAGTAGCAGAAGCATACATGCTCAAGAGGGATCACCCGAAATTCAAAGGCAACTGAATTTCGGCAACCGGGGCATCGAAGTCGGAATGCCGCGAAACTCACCGAGTCAAAGCGTTTCGCCGTTTGCGGAAGAAGTCTGATGTAGAACAAGTAGCAGAAGCATACATGCTCAAGAGGGATCACCCGAAATTCAAAGGCAACTGAATTTCGGCAACCGGGGCATCGAAGTCGGAATGCCGCGAAACTCACCGAGTCAAAGCGTTTCGCCGTTTGCGGAAGAAGTCTGATGTAGAACAAGTAGCAGAAGCATACATGCTCAAGAGGGATCACCCGAAATTCAAAGGCAACTGAATTTCGGCAACCGGGGCATCGAAGTCGGAATGCCGCGAAACTCACCGAGTCAAAGCGTTTCGCCGTTTGCGGAAGAAGTCTGATGTAGAACAAGTAGCAGAAGGATAACTTGCTCAAGTGGGATCACCCGAAATTCAAATGCCTACTAAATTTCGGCAAACCGGGGAATCGAAGTCGGATTGCCGCTTAAATCACTATTCAAAGCGTTTCGCCGTTTGCGAAAGAAGGCTGATGTAGAACAAGTCAGCCAGAAGCATACCAGCTCAAGCCGGGTATCCCGAAATTCAAAGGAGAACTTCAATTTCGGAACCCGTGGAATCGAAGTCGGAATGCCGCGAAACTCACCGATTCTGAAGCGTTTCGCCGTTTGCGGAAGAAGTCTGATATGGATAAGTAGCAGAAGCATACATGCTTCAAGAAGGGATCACCCGAAATTCAAAGGCAACTGAATTTCGGCAACCCGGGGAATCGAATTTGGAATGCCGCCAGAAACTCCAACCGAGTCAAAGCGTTTCGCCGTTTGCGAAAGAAGTCTGATGTGGAACAAGTAGCAGTATGCATTACACTGCTCAATGAGGGATCAATCCCGAAATTAAAAAGGCAACTGAATTTCGGCAACCGGGGCATCGAAGTCGGAATGTCGCGAAACTCACGTCGAGTCAAAAGACGTTTCGCCGTTTGCGGAAAGAAGTCTGATGTGGTACAAGAAGCAGAAGCATACATGGCTCAAGAGGGATCACCCGATCGAAATTCAAAGGCAAATGAATTTCGGGCAACCGGGGCATCGAAGTCGGCATGCCGCGAAACTCACCGAGTTCAAAGCGTTTCGCCGTTTGCAGAAGTTGTCTGATGTAGAACAAGTAGCTAAAGCATACATGCTTAAGAAGGGTCACCCTATATTCAAAGGCATTTGAATTTCGGCAACCGGGGCATCGAAGTTCGAATGCCGCGAAACTCACCGAGTCCAAGCGTTTCGCCATTTGCGAACGAAGTCTGATGGAGAACATGTATCGGAAGCATACATGCTCAAGAGGGATCACCTGAAATTAAATGGGAACTGAATTTCGGCAATCGGGGCATCGAAGGCGGAATGTCGTGAAACTAACCGAGTCAAAGCGTTTCGCCGTTTGGGGAAGTTGTCTGATGTAGACCAAGTAGAGGAAGCATACATGCTCAAGAGGCATCACCCGAAATTCAAAGGCACTTGAATTTCGGCAACCGGGGCATCGAAGTCGGAATGCCGCGAAACTCACCGAGTCAAAGCGTTTCGCCGTTTGCGGAAGAAAGTCTGAATGTAGAACAAGTAGCAGAACCATACATGCTCAAGAGGGATCACCCGAAATTCAAAGGCAACTGAATTTCGGCAACCGGGGCATCGAAGTCAGAATGCCGCGAAACTCACCGATTCAAAGCGTTTCGCCGTTTGCGGAAGAGGGCTGATGTAGAACAAGTAGCCGAAGCATACATGCTCAAGAGGGATCACCGGAAAGTCAAAGGCAACTGAATTTCGGCAACCGGGGCATCGAAGTCGGAATGCCGCGAAACTCAACGAGTCAAAGCGTTTCGCCGTTTGCGGAAGAAGTATGATATAGAGCAAGTAGCGGAAGCATACATGCTCAAGAGGGATCACCCGAACTTCAAAGGCAACTGAATTTCGGCAACCGGAGCATCGAAGTCGGAATGCCACGAAAATCACCGAGTCAAAGATTTTCGCCGTTTGCGGAAGAAGTCTGATGTAGAACAAGTAGTCGAAGCATACATGCTCAAGAGGGATCACCCGAAATTAAAAGGCAACTGAATTTCGGCAACCAGTGCATCGAAGTCGGAATGCCGCGAAACTCACCGAGTCAAAGCGTTTCGCCGTTTGCGGAAGAATTCTGATGTAGAACAAGTAGCCGAACCATACATGCTCAAGAGGGATCACCCGAAATTCAAAGGCAACTGAATTTCGGCAACCGGGGCATCGAAGTCGGAATGCCGCGAAACTTACCGAGTCAAAGCGTTTCGCCGTTTGTGGAAGAAGTCTGATGTAGAAAAAGTAGCCGAAGCATACATGCTCAAGAGGGATCACCCGAAATTCAAAGGCAACTGAATTTCGGCAACCGGGGCATCGAAGTCGGAATGCCGCGAAACTCACCGAGTCAAAGCGTTTCGCCGTTTGCGGAAGAATTCTGATGTAGAACAAGTAGCCGAAGCATACATGCTCAAGAGGGATCACCCGAAATTCAAAGGCAACTGAATTTCGGCAACCGGGGCATCGAAGTCGGAATGCCGCGAAACTCACCGAGTCAAAGCGTTTCGCCGTTTGCGGAAGAAGTCTGATGTAGAACAAGTAGCAGAAGCATACATGCTCAAGAGGGATCACCCGAAATTCAAAGGCAACTGAATTTCGGCAACCGGGGCATCGAAGTCGGAATGCCGCGAAACTCACCGAGTCAAAGCGTTTCGCCGTTTGCGGAAGAAGTCTGATGTAGAACAAGTAGCAGAAGCATACATGCTCAAGAGGGATCACCCGAAATTCAAAGGCAACTGAATTTCGGCAACCGGGGCATCGAAGTCGGAATGCCGCGAAACTCACCGAGTCAAAGCGTTTCGCCGTTTGCGGAAGAAGTCTGATGTAGAACAAGTAGCAGAAGCATACATGCTCAAGAGGGATCACCCGAAATTCAAAGGCAACTGAATTTCGGCAACCGGGGAATCGAAGTCGGAATGCCGCGAAACTCACCGAGTCAAAGCGTTTCGCCGTTTGCGGAAGAAGTCTGATGTAGAACAAGTAGCAGAAGCATACATGCTCAAGAGGGATCACCCGAAATTCAAAGGCAACTGAATTTCGGCAACCGGGGCATCGAAGTCGGAATGCCGCGAAACTCACCGAGTCAAAGCGTTTCGCCGTTTGCGGAAGAAGTCTGATGTAGAACAAGTAGCAGAAGCATACATGCTCAAGAGGGATCACCCGAAATTCAAAGGCAACTGAATTTCGGCAACCGGGGCATCGAAGTCGGAATGCCGCGAAACTCACCGAGTCAAAGCGTTTCGCCGTTTGCGGAAGAAGTCTGATGTAGAACAAGTAGCAGAAGCATACATGCTCAAGAGGGATCACCCGAAATTCAAAGGCAACTGAATTTCGGCAACCGGGGCATCGAAGTCGGAATGCCGCGAAACTCACCGAGTCAAAGCGTTTCGCCGTTTGCGGAAGAAGTCTGATGTAGAACAAGTAGCAGAAGCATACATGCTCAAGAGGGATCACCCGAAATTCAAAGGCAACTGAATTTCGGCAACCGGGGCATCGAAGTCGGAATGCCGCGAAACTCACCGAGTCAAAGCGTTTCGCCGTTTGCGGAAGAAGTCTGATGTAGAACAAGTAGCAGAAGCATACATGCTCAAGAGGGATCACCCGAAATTCAAAGGCAACTGAATTTCGGCAACCGGGGCATCGAAGTCGGAATGCCGCGAAACTCACCGAGTCAAAGCGTTTCGCCGTTTGCGGAAGAAGTCTGATGTAGAACAAGTAGCAGAAGCATACATGCTCAAGAGGGATCACCCGAAATTCAAAGGCAACTGAATTTCGGCAACCGGGGCATCGAAGTCGGAATGCCGCGAAACTCACCGAGTCAAAGCGTTTCGCCGTTTGCGGAAGAAGTCTGATGTAGAACAAGTAGCAGAAGCATACATGCTCAAGAGGGATCACCCGAAATTCAAAGGCAACTGAATTTCGGCAACCGGGGCATCGAAGTCGGAATGCCGCGAAACTCACCGAGTCAAAGCGTTTCGCCGTTTGCGGAAGAAGTCTGATGTAGAACAAGTAGCAGAAGCATACATGCTCAAGAGGGATCACCCGAAATTCAAAGGCAACTGAATTTCGGCAACCGGGGAATCGAAGTCGGAATGCCGCGAAACTCACCGAGTCAAAGCGTTTCGCCGTTTGCGGAAGAAGTCTGATGTAGAACAAGTAGCAGAAGCATACATGCTCAAGAGGGATCACCCGAAATTCAAAGGCAACTGAATTTCGGCAACCGGGCATCGAAGTCGGAATGCCGCGAAACTCACCGAGTCAAAGCGTTTGCCGTTTGCGGAAGAAGTCTGATGTAGAACAAGTAGCAGAAGCATACATGCTCAAGAGGGATCACCCGAAATTCAAAGGCAACTGAATTTCGGCAACCGGGGCATCGAAGTCGGAATGCCGCGAAACTCACCGAGTCAAAGCGTTTCGCCGTTTGCGGAAGAAGTCTGATGTAGAACAAGTAGCAGAAGCATACATGCTCAAGAGGGATCACCCGAAATTCAAAGGCAACTGAATTTCGGCAACCGGGGCATCGAAGTCGGAATGCCGCGAAACTCACCGAGTCAAAGCGTTTCGCCGTTTGCGGAAGAAGTCTGATGTAGAACAAGTAGCAGAAGCATACATGCTCAAGAGGGATCACCCGAAATTCAAAGGCAACTGAATTTCGGCAACCGGGGAATCGAAGTCGGAATGCCGCGAAACTCACCGAGTCAAAGCGTTTCGCCGTTTGCGGAAGAAGTCTGATGTGGAACAAGTAGCAGAAGCATACATGCTCAAGAGGGATCACCCGAAATTCAAAGGCAACTGAATTTCGGCACCCGGGCCATAGAAGTCGGAATGTCGCGAAACTCACCGAGTCAAAGCGTTTCGCCGTTTGCGGAAGAAGTCTGATGTGGAACAAGTAGTAGAAGCATACATGCTCAAGAGGGATCACCCGAAATTCAAAGGCAACTGAATTTCGGCAACCGGGGCATCGAAGTCGGAATGCCGCGAAACTCACCGAGTCAAAGCGTTTCGCCGTTTGCGGAAGAATTCTGATGTGGAACAACTAGCAGAAGGATACATGCTCAAGAGGGATCACCCGAAATTCAAAGGCAACTGAATTTCGGCAACCGGGGCATCGAAGTCAGAATGCCGCGAAACTCACCGAGTCAAAGCGTTTCGCCGTTTGCGGAAGAAGTCTGATGTGGAACAAGTAGAAGAAGCATACATGCTCAAGAGGGATCACCGCAAATTCAAAGGCAACTGAATTTCGGCAACCGGGGAATCGAAGTCGGAATGCCGCGAAACTCACCGAGTCAAAGCGTTTCGCCGTTTGCGGAAGAATTCTGATGTGGAACAAGTAGCAGAAGCATACATGCTCAAGAGGGATCACCCGAAATTCAAAGGCAACTGAATTTCGGCAACCGGGGCATCGAAGTCGGAATGCCGCGAAACTCACCGAGTCAAAGTGTTTCGCTGTTTGCGGAAGAAGTCTGATGTAGAACAAGTAGCAGAAGCATACATGCTCAAGAGGGATCACCCGAAATTCAAAGGCAACTGAATTTCGGCAACCGGGGCATCGAAGTCGGAATGCCGCGAAACTCACCGAGTCAAAGCGTTTCGCCGTTTGCGGAAGAAGTCTGATGTAGAACAAGTAGCAGAAGCATACATGCTCAAGAGGGATCACCAGAAATTCAAAGGCAACTGAATTTCGGCAACCGGGGAATCGAAGTCGGAATGCCGCGAAACTCACCGAGTCAAAGCGTTTCGCCGTTTGCGGAAGAAGTCTGATGTAGAACAAGTAGCAGAAGCATACATGCTCAAGAGGGATCACCCGAAATTCAAAGGCAACTGAATTTCGGCAACCGGGGCATCGAAGTCGGAATGCCGCGAAACTCACCGAGTCAAAGCGTTTCGCCGTTTGCGGAAGAAGTCTGATGTAGAACAAGTAGCAGAAGCATACATGCTCAAGAGGGATCACCCGAAATTCAAAGGCAACTGAATTTCGGCAACCGGGGCATCGAAGTCGGAATGCCGCGAAACTCACCGAGTCAAAGCGTTTCGCCGTTTGCGGAAGAAGTCTGATGTAGAACAAGTAGCAGAAGCATACATGCTCAAGAGGGATCACCCGAAATTCAAAGGCAACTGAATTTCGGCAACCGGGGAATCGAAGTCGGAATGCCGCGAAACTCACCGAGTCAAAGCGTTTCGCCGTTTGCGGAAGAAGTCTGATGTAGAACAAGTAGCAGAAGCATACATGCTCAAGAGGGATCACCCGAAATTCAAAGGCAACTGAATTTCGGCAACCGGGGAATCGAAGTCGGAATGCCGCGAAACTCACCGAGTCAAAGCGTTTCGCCGTTTGCGGAAGAAGTCTGATGTAGAACAAGTAGCAGAAGCATACATGCTCAAGAGGGATCACCCGAAATTCAAAGGCAACTGAATTTCGGCAACCGGGCATCGAAGTCGGAATGCCGCCAAACTCACCGAGTCAAAGCGTTTTGCCGTTTGCGGAAGAAGTCTGATGTAGAACAAGTAGCAGAAGCATACATGCTCAAGAGGGATCACCCGAAATTCAAAGGCAACTGAATTTTTGCAACCGGGGCATCGAAGTCGGAATGCCGCGAAACTCACCGAGGCAAAGCGTTTCGCCGTTTGCGGAAGAAGTCTGATGTAGAACATGTAGCAGAAGCATACATGCTCAAGAGGGATCACCCGAAATTCAAAGGCAACTAAATTTCGGCAACCGAGAATCGAAGTTGGAATGCCGCGAAACTCACCGATTCAATGCGTTTCGCCGTTTGCGGAAGAAGTCTGATGTGGAACAAGTAGTAGAAGCATACATGCTCAAGAGGGATCACCTGAAATTCAAAGGCAACTGAATTTCGGCAACCGGGGCATCGAAGTCGGAATGCCGCGAAACTCCCCGATTCAATGCGTTTCGCTGTTTGCGGAAGAAGTCTGATGTGGAACAAGTAGCAGAAGCATACATGCTCAAGAGGGATCACCCGAAATTCAAAGGCAACTGAATGTCGGCAACCGAGGCATCGAAGTCGGAATGTCGCGAAACTCATCGAGTCAAAGCGTTTCGCCGTTTGCAGAAGAAGTCTGATGTGGAACAAGTAGCAGAAGCATACATGTTCAAGAGGGAACACCCGAAATTCAAAGGCAACTGAATTTCGGCAAACGGGGCATCGAAGTCGGAATGCCGCGAAACTCACCGATTCAAAGCATTTCGCCGTTTGCTCTTTGGATTATTGCCGATAATCAGATGACCTAGACCAGTTTATTGCGCACGTGTATAATGTAACGTGGTTCTGATTTATGAAGTCATTTTGGAGCATTTTGAGATGTCCTCTCATGCCAATTTATAACTCTTAAAGGTTTCTGTTTTTCTTTAGCCATTGAGAATCCCAGAATATGATGAAGGGGGTATTTTGGTTTGAAGTTCTGGGTTTCAAATCAAAGGGACGGTGGTTCACTTGGGTGTTCAGGCAAAGGTGTAGGTGCGTATATTTACTGATTAGATAAGGCCAGTTGCTATTCGAAGTCGAGAGGATGCGCAGTGTTGTGGCCTATCTGCAGCTCCGATTAAATTCATAGGATAAGTTTGATATCAATATTTTGCTCGCTCCAATTGGAGAAGCGATTGAAGATTACAAGGGGAATGATAAAACAGATTTTTGCTTTGATCTACATTTATTTATATCCAGGCTACTCATAATATTGGATATGAACAACCACATATTAAAATTGATGCAATTTTTTTTTATTTCCTTTTCTTTAGGTTAAATTAAAAACATATTAAAAATTTTTAATGGGATACTCAATGTAATCAATTAATAAGATGAAGTAACGGTGGGTGGGTACTCCTAAAGTAGCAGAGACATTTTTTAAAATGCAATAGGTGGGGACTAACTCTACACCCCTTGACTTGAAATAGCTATTTTATGCCGAGAGTACAATATTAATAATTTATATAAATATAAAATTAATTGACTAAAAAATAAACACGTAAGATTATATTTATTAAAAATATTATTCAAAAATAAATATTTTTTATTTACACTTCCCTACGCAAGTAATTAAAAAACAAAACGACCATGGATTCTATCATCGAAAACTGAACCTTGGGTAACCCACGTACACTCCTGAGTCCTTACCATCCAAGCTATAAGAATTCCAATTCCTTGACAATTATAATTTTTTCCAGCACATTATATTTAATTATAATTAGCCTTGCCTTTCACTCTAAAATGAGTATCATATATATTATATAGTTGACACATTGAGGACAGGGCGATAATAAACAGGCCAGTATAAAACAATTTATATAATTATGCTTCATTAAACAGAAGTATGTAACCAATTTTCTCAACCTGATTTTGCATTAATCATGATCAAAATATAACCTAGCTAAATGATTCTATGTATTTTTTTTCTCTACATTAACTTTGTTCACATAATAAATAATACTCAACAAAATAGACAAATTAAACTCTCCTTTCTCATTGTTAGTATTATATAAATTATATTTTAAAACTTAAATTTTTCTAGATTAAAATTTTATTAATCATTGCAGTTATTATTTGAATCTCTTCAATTTTTATTTTATTTAACAAAAAAATTGATATAAATTAATATAAACGAGAACAATTATTATAAATTTTTTATAAAGTATCATCTAAACCAACGGCTTAAGTTTTCCGAATTGGAACAGTGATTCAAATACTTCCTCCTCACAAGAGATTATATTCTTTTATAATCACCAAAATTAAGCTAATTATCCATCCCTCTGAGTTGGCTAAAAACTCAGAGAGCAAACACAAAGAGACAGGAATTAGAGTAATCTCTCCAAGCAAAACTGAAATACAATTAATTTATTTACCCGACTATAATTCATCTTAAGCGAAACAGGTTCTTCTTTTATAGTTTCCAAACATAGGCTTCCTTGATCTACTACAAGATAGCCTGTGTACTTGTATTCTGGCCGCTGGAAAGTCCTCATCTCCTTACCAGTCTCTATCTTGCTGCTCCATTCTCACTTCCCTCTATACTTTCTTGAACATTCTGATCTCCCACCGGATTCCGGCAAGACCCTATTGCTATTTCCTACAGAAATTCTCTTAGCCGCTGAGTTAGCAGCGATGAAGAAGACAGCCTTATCAGCGGCAGGAAGTAACAAACAGTACTAACTCTTTTCATCGGGAACATGAGGTAAGCGTTGCCAGATTCCAGCTCCTCATCAGCCTCTAAGGGCGGAAAACCTCCGGCCAATGTGTAAGAGAATGCGAGTTTGCTAAGAAGAAGTTTGGACAATCCAACATTGATCTCTGCTGCTTTCACGGGCTCCCTGAATTGCCTAACCTCCCCTGTTGGGAAGACAACCCTCGCAGCCTTGGAGTTCTTCATCAAGAGGCGTGGCTAAAGTGCACGGAAATGTAGTTGCCCATGTTGAGAAAGAGGTGGTCGAGGTTATACGAGTTAGAGAACAAAGCAGACTTATCCTTCGGTTTCAGAGAGAATAGAAAGAAACTGGTTGTGGGTATGATGAGAAAAGATGTTGGGTGAGATTCTGGGTTTTTTATTCAGGGTAATGAGAGGTTCAAGGGCAGGCTAATCACTGTATGGAAAAAACTTCAAGTGTGGAAAGGGTGATTGTTTTATATGAGAAAGACGCGTTAGGTTCTGATGTGAGAAAATGCGGGGAAAAAGGATAGAAGATTGCTTGTGCTTTATCTGCTTGGCTGTTAATTGCGCGTGGGTTCCCAGATACAATCAAAATTGCAAGCTGTTTCTTAGGGATGCTGTTGCTCCGTCCTAGGAAGGATCAGAATCTTGCATCGAAGACAGCAAAAAAATCTTTTCAAATTGGTTGGGATTGCTGCCTTCCTTAATTTCAAACAATTGTGAAGCCGGTCTATTATGGGAACCGGGTAGTCCCTGTCCTCAGCCTTTCCTTTCTCGTTTATAGCTTTGTGTTCACGTTATAAGAAATATATATTTTTTCTTTCTGTAGGGTAACTTGCTTTTTTTAGTGGATTGTGTTTCTGTTTATTATATTGATTCCAATCCCTAACTTTTGAATAAGTTGAGTTTGATTTTCCACTTTCCATAATTTTGTTGCGAAAATAACTGACACATAAACTGCCCTGTGACGTGTGGATGTTACGATTCAAATTTCCGAAGCCTGCGCTATTTAATTATTGTTCGTGCTCAATTTAGTTATTGTAATAATATTAATAATGTTTTTGAAACTTATAATTAGAGGGCAAAAAAAAGAAATTGTTGTTATTTTAAGATTAGTGAATTGAAGGCTGAAGTCATCCCATCAGGTTTAGAAACTCGTCTGGTGCAACAAACAAGCTGACACGGGCACGGGAAAGGAATGCAAGGCGTACATTGCCAGAAATGGTTTACAGAAATACACGCACTCAAGAACACAGGACCACACCCAATGACAGGGGAACAATATACATTTTACACACACGAAAGCAACCTATCATCAATAATTAATTAAAAGAAAAGCAAAATTAGACCCACAAAACTAATGTTTTTATTCTTTATGGCTTTTTACTGAAAATTTGTCACCACCCAAACAGTTTTTCGAACCCCACGATTTATTGTTTGCCCTAGAGAAATAAAACAAAAGACGTGGCTTTGTCTTCGGCTTCCTTGGAAAGGCCCACGGCAAGGAACGGTGGTGGCCCGGATTCCCTCGTAAGTCGTAACAATTGTCTCCAGGCTAGGTTTTTCTCGGGCCATTCCATCTTAAGATTTTATTTTTATAAATTTATTAAAGTAAAGTATCTTTTAGAAATTTTAAAATCAAAACTATAGAGTAAAATATATATTTATTTAGCCAAAATTTACAATTTTTTATTCATGGAATTTATTTTATCTTAATGAAAACAAAAAATAGTTTTTTTTTATTATCATCACGGTAATTTTGAGTAAAAAATTAATGCCAGTTAAAATAAATAATTATAAAAATTTAAAATAGTTTAAATTCAATGGAGAACAATGTTCTTTTAAGTAAAAAAATACCCTCTTATTATTCATTTATTTTTTGTTAGGAATATGTATTTTTTTTTTTTTATCAAAAGCATGATATCTTGGACTGTTTTTATGTAATTGTATGAAAAGGCAAAAAGAATAATTTATTAAAAAAATATAAAAAGTATTTACAATAAAAAATAAAATAGATATTTTATTCTCATTTAATATCCATGAGTAATTATTTTTTAAAATATGCACATTAATTAATATATAATCATTCATAAAATAATCATTGATATTACCATAAAAAACTCTAACCTTATTTAAAACATGGTATATAATTAGATGGTTTTTGAGATGCCGTTTTAATAAATTTAATTGGAAAAGAATCAGGCTATTAAAAAGAATCAAAACAATTAAATAAATAAATAAACGGTGCATAGGTCTTAAGAAAGTAAGTTTTAAAACTCGCGTAAAAATGATTATGCTCCATTCCACTTGAGCTGAATTATTTATATATGAAAGAAATAATAGATTGAGATGGACAAGTTCGTCCAATGTGGAGGTAGCCAACATGTCCATCTCATTGTAATAAAATTCCAACTATTTCTTATGATTGAAAAACCGGGTCGTCTAGATGATTTAGAACCAGTAATTTCAATAATTTTCATCTTAAAAATTAATAAGGATTTAAAAAAAAAATTCAACTCCTAATAAACACTATTTAATCAGTCTAAAAAAACTTATGATCAAAAACAAATTGTTTTTGAAGGCCCTATTAAACTTTTTCTACTCATGATTAAATGACAAATAAATCACCGCATACAATGAAAACCTTTTTCTTCAAAACAAACTCATTAAAATCGCAATAGATTATTTTTATAAAAAAATCGAATGTAACCGTTTCTCGCTTTCCTCATCCCTTTCCGGAGAAGTTTTTCTCTTATTCCTCAACATCTAAGAACTCTTCGAATGTAATAAAAATAAAATGTAGGATTAAAATATAAATATCTAGAATTACAGGGGCCAAATGAAAATAAAACTATCAAATCGAGGGGCCATGTTGTAATTTGTAGCTCCATGTTTGAACGATGAATAGCAAATAAGTGCACATCCTAAATCTTTTAGTTTCTTTTGTTAAAAATAATATTAGAAAACTTTTTTCAAAAGATATGATATGTTGTAACTCATTGATGTATTCATCGTATTTTAAAATATCTATTTGCTTAAGAAACCCATGATTGAAAGGGCAAAGACAGGTGGTAACCCAACATGTCTTGGCTCAGTTATGTGCCGACTTCAAATGAATACCTAGACTAACTAATGGTCTTTTTAGATCTCTCATTGGCCTACGGAACTTCGTTTGTTTACTCTTATTATTCTCTGCATAAAATATTGAGGTGAAAAAAAAAAAATGCTTGTCTTTCAACACCTCTAAATATATAGAAATTTTATAAGGGCATAATATATTTTCATTAATATTAATAATATATAATAGATATTTATTTTTTATTAATAATATATAAGGAAATATTTATTCATCATTAAATGCTAACAAAACAAAATAACTTTATACTTAAAAAAAAAACTCATGAGTTATAAATATTTTATAAATTTTTAAGATGTTAGGTCGACAATCTAATAATTCACAGTATTTTTTAATATATATATTTTTAGAGATTGTTTCTATATATATATATATATATATATATATATATATTAAAATACTTAAACATGGTAGAGTTTATTTTTTTGAATTAATTTTATTTTTGTTTTACAAAAACCAAAATAATACTTGTAAAAAGTAACAAATGAATTTTTTTTTTTTATAAAAAAATTAATTAATTCAAATAAAATTAATTCAAAATACTTAAACATGGTAGGGTTCTCAAGGAAAAAAACTATCTTATCTTATCCATTTCTCGTCTTTTAATTTTATTAAATATCAGGCTCAAGCTACCAGCTATATGAGCCAAAGATAATAGATAAATTACCGGAATTAAAAAATTAACAGCATTATTAATAACCAGGCCTTGCTGCGAAGCTGCTTTGATATTTTGCGATACTATCGCTTGTGATAGAAGTTAATTGTAGCAGAAACAGGTGTAATTATTGTGGGAAGTCAGTTTTCTGCAACCTGTTTGTTTTTTATTTTCAATTTATTTTTTTAAAAATAAAATTTTATTTTATTTTAAATTAATATTTTTTAAACTATCTAGTGATATTATTTTTTAAAAAATATTTTTAAATAAAAAATACTTTAAATAATTACAGAATTACTTGCTTTCTTTGAAAACTGTTGCTTTCTTATCAAAACAATTTTTAAGTACTTTTTGGGGAAAAAAATCTGTTATTTTTTAATTTCACAGGTTGGCAGTTGAATTATAACTGATTGCAGGTCACACACACATGCGTACATTCAATGTATTCAAAGTTCAAACACTTCAAATTTACAATGATTTCTTTGATTTTTATTAAAAAAATCCAACACAGCCTGGAAGATAACCTTGTGGCATTCGAGGATAGAATGGATATTTCTAAATCCTCCGTGAACCCATTCTAGTACATGGAATCACAGATAATATGTAGACAAGTCCAAGCCAACTACTAATTCAAGGGAGACATGTAGCCAAATAAAGTTTGAGATTTATGACAATAATGATAATTTAAAATATTTTTTTTATTTAAAAATATATTAAAATAAAAAATTTTTATTTTTAAAAAATTAATTTTAGCATCACCATAATAAAACAATATAAACACATTAAAAAATTACTTTAAACAAAAAAATTCAAAATTTAAGAGATCATATACAAAAATGTTAAAAAAATAAAAAATGTTAAAAAAATCACACAATCCACGCCCAGAATCTCTAAGTATGTTTGGGTAGTGTTTGGTTAAAAATTTAAAATTTTGTTTTTGTTTGAAATTAATTTTTTATATTTCAGATTATTTTTATTTAAAAAATAATAATTTTAATATATTTTTAAATAAAAATATTTTATATCACAATTATCACTCCTACAGATAATAGTTTCATTTGTAACATTTTCAGGGGAAAAAACGAAAGTTTTTTGTCGTCCCCCCCCCCCCCCCCCCTTGAATATGGAACATGGATATCAAGCCGTGCTGGCTAGAGTCTTCAGATTGAGTGGGGCCTAGTTCTTGACTTCTTTCCACCCTGGAACGCTTTGGAGATGAGCTTGCAAGTATGTTCGCTCGGACGGAATAAATCCCAGAACAAAAACGTGTTGGGATTTGGACAAATTCTTGTAGCCTTCCCTGCCACGTTGTAGCAATCCAATTAACAAAAACGTGTTATTATATTTTTAATCTTTTGTTTATGGTCTTAAGAGACAGCTGATGAATTACGATAGCTTGCTCGAATAGCTCGAGATCTCTGTACGGTGTCATAAGCAGCACCAAAGACACCAACCGCACCGGGCAATTTAACGGCATATTAGCCTCTGATCAAGCGATTTCCAATCCCTTGCTTATATTTAATGAAACATCAACTTCATCCCCCCTCCCCCCCACACCCTACCCTTTGTCAACCGGTGCACCTGGCACGAGGTGACTAGGTCCTCGCTGGAATACGCCCAACGGGCTGGCCTAGTGAAAATAAGAGCGATCCGGCGAGCACCTAAGCTGATGTAAATTTGATTTTGAATCAGAAATTCAAGCTGTGTGCTAACATGGCATTGCTACGTAGGTAATATAGACTCATCTAAATATTTAAACATATTGAATTAAAATGATTTTTATGAGTTTCATATCAAAATTTGAATGACCAAAACGGTCACGAATTTAAATATTATTATTTTTATTATATTTTGATAAAAATTAAACATAAAATAACATAAACTTGATAGTAAATTTTAATTTTATAAAACATTTTTACTTAAAATAATTATATTAAAAAAATAATATAAATATATTCTTATACCTCCACATAAAAGGAGATCGGCACGTTTCTTTATTACTATCAGTATGCCAGAGCTGCATTTAAGGCGCCACGTATAACTTCACTGTCGCATCTGTCGAACACAGGATCACATCGATCCTGATTCCACAAAGAGGACCAAGATTTTTTCGACCAGAGTTTATGTTCGATCATGATTCTGCCCTTTATCATTGGTGTTTGATCTTTGTCTACAGAAGATTGCTCTTTCTGAAAATTTGTGTTTAGTTAAAAGCTGAAATGACCAGCTCACTTGGTCATATGGGCTGTGGCTAGATACGCGTGATCGATTCCAAGTCAATGAAACGTGGGGTTATATGCACATTTTCTTATGTCATTTTTTAATTGTTTTATTCCTTTTCATTTTCTTTTTCGTTGGCTAAAAGGGGGGTTAAATGATTGGTATCATATGAGATCCTAGTGACAACGATCTTCCATGCTTTCATGTCGTCTGTCACCATTACAGTTCATTGATAAAAAACAAACAAAAGATAACTAAAAGATGGTATCTTAACTAACAATTCTTTTGTAAGAAGTTATTCATTAATTCCAATTTCTTATAGTGGTTTTTTTTCTGTTTTTTATTTTTATGTTTTTCCGACAATACTTTATTTTTTAATATTAAATTTATTTTTTTATTAAATTGATTTTCACCTTGAGCAACCCCCCCCCCCCCCCCCCCCCACCCCCAACCAATCTTTCAACCACCTTCTTGTGTGTTACTATTGTCATCTTTAATATTCCACCAATGCATGAAAAAAATCTAATATAGAATTTTAAGGTCGAATTATGTGGTTACTAATTATAATGATTATATAAAAGTTTTACTATGATTAATTAATTTCAAGATTTATATAATTCGTCGAGATACGCCACGCAACTTTGTTAGTATGAACATCCACATTAATAGACAAAAGAAAAAAACAACCTGTTACCTAACATTATTTTGTTTTTCTTTAGTTTAATTAACTCAGCTAATGAGCCATTATAGTATAGAAAGCACGTATTACTATCGCGGAGATCTTCGACACTCATTTTTTATTTTTGTGTAAGGAGATTTTTTTGTTATTTTGATATCTTGTAGAGGGCAGGAATAAAGATTCAGACTATATAAACTTTTTTTTCACATAAAACTCGCAATTTAACTATATGTAACGCAAGAAAGACGAAAAGACGACGAGCTATTCTCTGGAATTCAGATAGATGAAGTTTGGTGGGATTTACTCATATGTTTTTTTAAATATTTCGCGCGCACTTAAACATATGTTGTAAACTGTAATATGTTATTGTATTTTTATTTTGAACATTAACCCATGAAAAAAATTATAAAAACACACAAATATATTAATTTAGCAAATTGCTATTTTTTAATTTTTTTAAAATACCAATATAAACAGTTCAGACGATCAAACTTATGTTGATATTTACATTCATATGAACACTCAGCGAGTATATATGATAATAATATGTATGTATGTATGTAAAATTTTAAATAAAAATAATCTTTAAATTAGTCGCTAATCATTATCAATCTAAATTAAATATTTTTCTTCGTCAATTGGCTTTTAATCAAACCAGTGCGCACGCGGGTTCTGAATTTCAAAAATCTTCTTAATTTTACAAATAACGGATTTCATTAATAACCACCGGGCCTTTTAAGAGATTGAAAATAAGTGAATAACTAGGTGGTCTATGTGTGTATGATTCCATTCTAAATAAATAGTTACGGTGCCCAACTAGAATACAATTATATAGCGTTTCGAGTAGCGGTTTTTTAATACTTATCAATGAGCTCTGCATGAGATCGATCCTTGATGTAGGGTTAGCTATCTTGTGATGCGAAAGGAAAAATAGTTCTTAAGCTTATGGTGAATACGACGTCGGGAGCTGCATAGGATATACAAGAGTATTATTCAAGAGACACTTCGGTTTGTTGTACCCACCTGTTTCCTCCTTCTAACACTAGTGTATTCTGCTCTAGTATGTAGACATGGGAGAGAAGAATGATGAGGCAGTACGGGCAGCGGGCTATGTGAAAGAAAGGAGCAAGATATATGGGCAAAAGCCACAAAAGCTAGCAGATGATTCTCTACATTCTTGAGGTGACACTTATTTCCCACCACACCATTTGACAAAATCTCCAAATTACAAATCCCAATCCGATCTCTCTATCAACCTCCTCGATTCCATTCCTCTTGGTGGGTTCTCTTTCCCTTCTCGAATCATTGCGTGATAATTAAAAAAATATACCTGTTCAATCAAATGTTGGGAACTTGGATTTTGTGCTTGTTGATCGGGAATTTTAAAAGTCGGTTCGTGATAATTTCAATGACCCTTTTGTTCCTTGTGCATTAAATCTCTTCGTTATCTTTTGATATGGGTCCTGAGCCCGGCTGGCTTTCCCCCGTCTCTCATGGAACAGTGCTTGTTATGGCAAGAATGTTCTTGTTCTTTCTCAATATTATATGAACTAACAAATATGGAACAAGTAACACGAAATGGGTAGTGTTGATGAAGATTTTTTCTTTTGCTTGCTTAATTTAATCGCTCTCCTTAGTTTGATGAATGTGCCGCTGCAGGTTCCACATTACTTTTAAGACCCTTCTGACTCTTATATTTTCAATTACTGTGGAATTGAATTGCATAGTTTAATTAGTTGTTGCTGGCCTTCAATTCTACAAAAGCGTTATCTTAATTTTCTTATTGATTTGTTTGGTGAAATAAACTGTTTTTTTCATAGAAAATAGGAAATCACCTGTAGCAACGAGCGACATATGAATATCTGAGAGGCAAGTTGTTGGATTGTAGTACCTGAATACAACAAACGAAGCTGGGGACCACCTCTCTAAAGCTGTGCGTTCCATTTAAGTTTTGGGTTTGTATATAAGCCTTAGTTTGAGGGTCCATTGTTGGGAACTGACTTAATTCATTTCCCCAGGTTTAAGTTGAATCCATCACTTGCAGATGATTGGCTGTGTTTTGGGAAACTGCATCTGGAAGATGGCGAGATTTACCTTCAGCAAAAATTCGCTTCAATCTTGCACTAAGTAAGGTTTAGTTGTGATTTTAATTGCTAGGTTTTCTAAGTTTACTAACAAACATTTTATCCTTTTATCATGCATTGATGTATAGATACTGATGGATATTCTTGCTGGCTGTATGTGCAGGGGGCAAACAAGGAAGATACTTTGTCTGTTATCAATGCTTGAAAGAAGAATGGCCCAAGGCGAGGATTTCAAGTTTTTTTATTTCCTTCCATTTTACCCTCTTCAAACCTTTAGGCCTCTCTGGCGTTTTGTAAAAAGCATACATAGGATTTGTTATTGGTTTGCTTCATTTATATTACGTGCATATTTAGTTTTGGGCCCAAATAGATGAGTTTTGAATGGGTAAATTCTATTGCAATTAGGTTTAATTCCTCATTTCACTTTTTTTTGCCTTGTGTCTTCTAACTGTTATATTAACCTACCCAAAAAACCTAATTCAATAAAAGTTGGTAGTAATGACCCACACATCATGAAGTGTCCGTGACACATGTAGCTGTCTAATAGTTATAACACTTTATCTAAGCCTTAGCGGTGGACAAAATTGCTTGGCAATCAAAAACGTCTTCTATGATTTTGAAAGTTTCATTTTTCTATCATCATACTGGTCAGCTGGTTATAGGTGGAGGAAGTGCTAATGTGGCTGAAAAACCTTAATACTTTCACCAAATTAATTTCCCTGCAGTGGATGTATTTTGATGTTAAAAAAACTTTGGTGGTAACATGTATTTTCTTGTCAAAGACCACCATGAAATTCTGTTAATTGCCAGCCTTCAGGACTTTGAGCTACAGCCCTACATTAATGAATTAAATTCAGAGCCTTGAAAACTTGCAAGGAAAAGGTTTGTACTCTGACTTTAGCGTGCTTGAATACAGACATTCACATTCGTTTTCTTCCCCTGATGTAGGTTATGAAAATCAGGCACAAATTGTTGAGGAAAGCATTCAACATGCCAAGGATGCGATCAATTTGGATGTCAAGGATGGAAACTCTTGGTGTAAGATCTTACGTCAAATCAAAACCAAATCATATTTTTTGCTTTTTTTCCAATATTTTTTATATTTGTATACAATACCAGTTCTTACAATATATTCAAAACATTTTGTAATGGCATGAAAAATTGAAGGTTTGTGTCTGGTTGTTGCTTGCCATCTGTTTCACTAGCTGAATCTTGCAGGGTAGTTAATTGATTTAAGGCATTTTTTCATGTTGCCTTCTAAGAAACATTGAAGCTCCATATGCATATTGCATATGCATATATATATATATTTGTATTGATGACTGTGCTGCCTGTCCCTGCCCCCTGGCCCACACACGCTTGTAATTTTTTTTTTTTTAGTGATTATGTTAGCCTCCGTACCATTGGACAATTTGTTCATTGTTTCATCTTTTTTACAGACAAACCTTGGAATTGCTATGCTCTGACAAGTTTTTTTGTGACTGGGGCATGGGATCACAGCAAGCTCCTACAGTCTTTAAAAGCATACCAAAATGCTGTAAGTGTGGAGACTGTGAAGTCTCTTTTTTAAAACCATTTGATGATCAGTGATGGATCTCTTAAAGATTAATTGAAGGATTGATGAATCCAAACCTCCGCCGAACTTTTTGTCAGAAGGAACTTGTTCCCTAAACTCTTTAAATTCTTGATTTTGATCCTTGCACTAGTTTTTCTGGAATGCTCTACGAGGCTTACAAGTCATTTAATAAACAGAATCGGTTTACTCATGGTTCCATAAGATCTTGTACCTTGTCTTTTATAAAGGATTAATCACCGTGGCTATCACATGTTGATTATAGTTTGTTAATTCTAAAAAATAAATACTATATTGTGACCAAAATCAAATTTAGAAGTTAATGACTAAGTTCCTGTTGAAGGGATGTTTGGACCAATTAACCCCTTTTTAAATATGAGTTGATTAAACGATACTAGTGTATTACTTGTGAATCATGAGTCATTTTGCATTGCTTACATGGCATTTTTGTATTTTCTAACCAAGTCTCTGATGTTAGTATTCTTAATTTGTTTCAGATTCAGCTACTGTGAATTTTGTCCTCTACTAAGTCAGTTAATAATTTATCTCAGGAGAAAGATGAAGAGGATGGAGTCCAATCCAGACCTATAATTCAACTGTGCCACTGTAAGTTAAAAAAATCCTCATTTAATCGATTGATCAGAAACAACTTTCTCAATATGATGTCTTTGTCTTGAAGTTTCTAGAAATTCATGGGATGAAGTGTAATCTTTCTTTGAAATTGATACACCAATCTCCATCTGGCATCGCTGGATTAAACATTGGTGATAAACTGCAATGAAAGCTCTTTTAATTTTAGGCCTCTAATGGTTAGGTGAAAAGGAGGATATTTAGAAAGATGAATTAATAAATTTAGGAGTAGGAATGAAACTTATTTTGAATTGGTGGCCAAAAACTCTCCATTAGCATTTTCATTTTGCACTGGTCAATCTTGATTTGGTATGCAAGAAACTGAGAGATTGAATGAGGATGCCTCCTAGATTATTTGGTAATGTACAAGTTATTGTAGGCTCTGACTTGAAAATTCAAGGGATCAATAAATTCACTTGATGATGACTTAATTGAGAGCAATAAATTCACTTTGCTTAATGGAATGAATTTGACTTAAACAATTCCATTGCTTAGGTAAGAGATTCCAAATTTTATTCATGGTGACAAGTGCTGCCCTCAGCTACGATTATACCATAATAACCATCTAAGGAATTCCTCTTTGCAGGGTAAACCACTATCTAGAGAATTATGAAAGGGGCCTCTTAGTGGGTTTGAAGCTGCTGCCTTGAAAGGATCCTAGTCTCAATGCTACGAGCGAGGAGGTTCAATAGATGGTTAATCTATCTTGATAAGTTGGAGAATCTGGTTTGAGGGTTATTTGCATTTTTTTTTTAATGTTAGTTGTTATGGAATACATGGCACTCTTAGTTGCTGCTTCATTGCCAATTTTAATATGCTCTTTCATAAATAGCATGATTTCACCTGTCATTTTTAAAGTATTTGTGTTCGTAAAAAATAATGGTAATGGGAAAAGAAACAGAAAGGAGCATTGAGGAAATCCATGAATGTTAGTTACATTGTGTTAGTGCTTTGCTTAAAACTAAGAAGCTAAGAAGATTTTTATTGTAACAATCTTTAATCTCAAAAAAGGATAGTTTAACTTTACAAGTTGTGTTAACCTTTTCCTTTGATGTCAGATCTCACATAAAGTGTGTGTGTGTGTTTTGGTGTGAATGCTCCCTTTCTTCTGAGTTTCAGACTGAGTCTTTTGATGTTTGAATTTATAGGGCCAGGCTAGAGAACCTAAACGACTTGCTTTTTTGGCCTCATCTCTAGGCTGCTCCCTGTTTATTGTAAGTTAACCGACCTCTTTTGTGTTTTTTCTTGATGGTACACTTCAGTTTCTGCGTTGATCATGCATTTTTTCCTTTCTCAAATGGAATGTACTAATCATTGTTGCATGCCTTTTCACCTGTAAGTGAATGATTCGTATAAAAGAGCCTCTGTGGATCAGTTGTCAGAGGGCCTGAACAGAGCAGTAGCTATAGTGGGAAAAGTGCTTTTCTTTGTCAAGCAAGAGAATGCCACTCCCCTGTAAGCCTCTTTCCAAAAACCACCTATGTAAATCCATGATACTCTTGGATTCAATTTGTGTTATTTTATCAGTGAAACATTATTAGTTTTGCTTTTCAGTGTTTCATAGTGTCTCTTTCTCTCTGCAGATACTATTTGGTGTGTGATTCTAATCAAATATGCTTTGTTCTATCGGTGTATGGGATGCGCAATGATGCAGTAAGAGTTACCTGCTTCATTCAATGTGTTTCCTTCTTCTCTTTCTAGTCTTCTTCTCTACTGTTTTTATAATCCTCAGAGAGTTTAGGTTTATATGAATAGTGGAATACAGTATAGTATGAGGAAATATTCTTTGGTTGGACAGTCATGGAAAAACAGGAACTACCAAACTTGCCTTCAAAACTTTGGGCAAAGCATGAAGGATGAGACAGACAGCAACACTATTTAAATCATCCAATCTTTATTACATGGGAAAATGCCAATTATAGAAGAAATGCAGCTGATTTTTTTTTCTTCTGGGTAACATGTTTTTTAAGGGATGATTCCATTATGATACCCTTCTCTAGATGATCATTTCCCCCCATTTCTAACAGTTGAGAGTATCCTCTGACCTGCTTTCCCCCACTGAGACAAAGTCTATCCCTGGTTTAGTATTAAGCAGGCCATCCACATCCCGATGGTTCATTCCCAAGAAATTGTTTTTTCAGTTAATTATTTGACATCTAATCAATACTTTCAAGCTGTTGCTTGTTCTGGAAAACCTTAAAAATTTGATCAAATTCATCTCCTCGTTTTCTTCTTAGAAGAACATCATTTTTTTGTGACAACTTGCTCTAGCAAGTTGTATTCAGTTTTGAGGGAAGCCATAACTGAAAAAGTAGGTAGCTATTGTCATCAGATCATCTCTGTGTGTGTTTAAAGAGTAGAAAAGGAAAGGGGTGTTTGGGCTGGCAAGCATTCTCCAATGTATTCTAGAGGTCCCCCTTGCATCAGTAACAATTCATACTCCTGTAAATCTCAAAATCATGAGACTTAATAAGCCGATTGAGCTCAATCTTGCACTAAATTCAGCAAACAAAAACTCTTGCTGTTGTCTTTATAACCTGTTCAAAAATATATTACTGCTGATGATAGTTCTTTCTGCTCACAGATAAAAGAAGGAGATCAGCTAACACTTTTGGAGCCTTATTACCATTATGTTGATTTTTCTTGGAAGGGAAAGGTATATTCTCTCTCATATTTAGAACATTTTTCTTCATTTTGGTACAGATATCAATCCAGAATCTCACATGCCTTGAAAGCATATTGTTCCACTGCCTGTTTTTTAATAACCATCTGAATATGGAAAGAGAAAAGTTAGATGGCTATAGCATAAAAAATAACACTTCTCTATCTTCCTTACTTTATTAACTCGATGCAGATGTTGGCACCCATGACTTTCATGATCATAATTTTACAATTTAGAGTCACGTGCATAATTTCTTTCCTTCTTACATTGATTTTCCCTTAGTCCCCTAGCTGGTCATCCCATCATTATCAGGGCCCAGGCACAAATCTCTCTCCTCTTTCTAGTATTGTCTTGAACCCAGTTTCTTAAAATTTCTCTCAACCCATTTTTAAACTCTGGTGTATTTGCATGTTAATTACGAGGTTTAGCATATAAATGATGCAGGCATCAATGACCAATTGCATGAAGCTCTCAGAGTCTTGTTCTCCAATAGACAAACACTGTAGCAATACAATTTACCAAATCTAGGTGTAAATGGTTAAGCATATGATTGTTATGTTCTTTCAAAGGTTTAAGGTTAAGGTTTTTGCTCGAGGTGGTGGTGATGGTGAAAGACTTGAAAATGGGTATATTTGGGGGCTTTAGTTCTGAGGAGAGTTGAGATGATCCAAGTGGAATTAACAAGGACACAGGATGAACCCTGTCGCCACAAGCTTTGAGATTGAGGTTTGATAGCTACTCTTGATTGATTTCTGCTGATCTTGACCCAGCCTCGCTGTTTACTGCTTTGACACTCTGATTTAGACTCGAAAATGGGTATATTTTGGGGCTTTGGTCCTGTGGAGAGTTGAGATGATCCACGTGGAAATAACAAGGACGCAGGATCATACCTGTCACCACAAGCTTTGAGGTTGAGGTTTGATAGCTACTCTTGATTCATGTCTGCTGACCTATTAGATATCAGACTCAGCCTCTCTGTTTACTGCTCTGATTCAGTCTTGTTTTGGCTGCTCAAAATCCCACGTCCACTAGGCAAGCCCTGTCACTACTGCCATCCTGCTATATATTTGACCCAGCCTCTCTAGTTATTAGCTCTGATGTAGTTTCCATCAAATTAGATTTATTTCTCTTACTCAAAATCTAACTGTGCTCTAGGTAAAAAGGCATCTCCTCACAATATCTTTTACAAGTAACAGGTTGTGGCTTACATTAGCTAGTCTTTTGAGTTAGCTAAAAAAATTGATGCGAGCCTCAAGAATTTAGATGATATTCATGCATTGACCAATATGTGGTACACCATGGTGGCCGTGTTAGCATTTAGATGGGTGTTTGACAACAAGGCAAGGGAAGTTTGTCAGGGAAGGGACGAAGGATCAATTAGAACAAAAATAGGCATTAGGTTGGACTAGTGAAACCATGAACGCATTGGGTGGGTGCAACACCATACATCACTCTTTGGTAGTAAAACATCATTTTGAAACCACGTTGATCTACTTTGACAAGACACGTTTCCATCCCCTGGAATATTTTGCTCTTTCCTTGTAATGACAATGATGATGAATGATGATCTGATTCCTGATTTTTGCTTCTGTGTCTATTTAAACAGCATTACAATTTCAAATCAGTTCGTGTGGATTTCACAGAGCAAGTTCTTGTGAATGGAAAAGTTCTCTCTTCTCATCATGCTGTTCGTTCATCAATTTATGCTCAACATAAACCATGAACTGTTGTTTCAAGTAGTAGATTTTGTGAGTTGTGTACTTAATGAGGTTTTGCTGTTTTCTCATTGATTTGTTTCCTGTGTGGCTGTAAATAGATTAGGTGTTAGAGAAAGAAAGAGAATAACATGAGCATGGATTCTTGGTCAAGTCAAAAGTCAAAGCCATGTCGGCCAATTAAAACAGAAAATATACAATTTACATTGTATTGGATCTTCACGTGTTTGATATAATTGATGGATCTTTCTGCTTGCCCTTTTTTACTTGAGGTTGTGAACTTGTGAGTGATTGTTTCTTGCTCAATCAAGTTGCAATGGCGAACATTATAGAAATTTTAAAAAGTCCTAGGTTGTTCAAATTAGCTCCTTGTGTGCATCAAATTATAAAAGAACAAGTCAAACCCTGGTCTGCATGAATCCAAAACCTCCAACAAGTCACTATGGAAGCTAATATTTTCACTTCTTGATTGGTCTGTTTGGATGGCAGAAACCACACTTTTTTTTTTTTTGAGATTCTATAAACATTTCTAATCTCGGTCCCTGGTAATAATGATCAAAACTGTATGAGAGGAGGCCCTCATAAGGAGCATAAGCAGGAGTGGGTTCCTAGTAAAAATTCGGAAGTGATTCTTGAGAAGCCAAATTTGAAATTCAACTGGTTAATTCATTTGAGGTTCTTTCACTGCCTGATCAATTGGAAAAAGGGGGAATGCTGAAGTTAGTAACAAGAAAGGGGATCGATTGCAGAACTGTTGCAGCTGATATCTCTCATGATAAGTAGAACGAACATCATCTTCTATGCTGTTAATAGCGGATAAAACTACAGAAGTTGTGACGAAGGTGTCTCTTGTTCTATGATTGAAGTTAACTTCCAAGCTCCTGTTATGATTAATATTGTTAAAAGCCTCTCCCAGGATAGACCAGATTGGCTGCTAGTGGAGTGAATGCCATCTTGCAACAATTGAAAAAGGAAGAAGCGAAGGAAAAGTAAGAAGAATAGCAGGAACGATCAGCCTGCAAGTCTCTCAAAGACAGATGAGAGTAAAGTTTCTTCTCCTCACCATTCAAATGATTAACATCCTTACCTGGAACACTAGGGAGTATCCGTTTAGGAGGAGTGCCGTAGTTCTTGTTTTTAAGTTCATTTTAAAAATATATTTCTTGAAAAAATATTAAATTAATTTTTTTTTTTATAATTTTAACATGCTAATATAAAAAATAAAAAAAAATCTAAAAAAAATTATTTAATAAATTTTTAAATAAAAAATATATTTTTTAAAATATCCTTCATCGAAATATCAAATGCTCATAGAATATGTTGACGCAAGTAGATTGTGTTTTAAGCTTAAAGTTGATATTCTTTGCTTAATCGAAACACGGGTAAAATTGCCAAATATATATGATGTTTGGGAGTGGTGTCATAACTATGAATTTTCTAAACTGGGTTTGGATTATTATTTGGAAGAAGCATTCTAATCTTCTTGTTCTTAGTAGGCATAGTCAATTTGTTCTCTGTCAAATACTCTATTCATCAGGGAGTTACATATTTGTGATTGTACTTTTGTATATGGCTCTTACATCTTACGTGAAAGAGTCCTCACCACGATGGACTTCCACAGTCATCATCTTCGCCTTCAACCTCATGCGTGGCAGCTTCGACCTCCGTTTTAGCTTATGATGATCAGTCATCATCCCAAGTTTGTGTTTCCTCTTTCCTGTAAAGCACAGTGCAGGCCATTAACTGAGTTTCTGATAGCTAGTGTTCATTGATATGAAAGTGTTTTTTCTTGCTTTGATGGGCAGCTATATATATATATATATATATAGCGTTTCACGACCGCCTTAAATCATGGAGTATGATCAGGTGGGTTTCCACTTTTGGCCTTCCATTCGGAATCTTTGACTTTCTACTTCAACACAAACACAGGTTTCTTTTTTTGATCAATCGATTTTCGTACAAATTATTATTCCATTGAGGAGATGAATCTCTAATGGTTTAATGTCTACGACGGTAAAGAAATCTCCTCTGCGACCTCTCTCATTTATCATGATAAATCGAGATATCATCACTTTGTTTTGGAACTTGCATTCTGTATTGTTGCAAGCCTTCATGTTTGATCCCTTACTATTCTTTTTGAGGGTTTTGTTTAAGATATTTGAGATTAGGTATTCAGGGGCGGAGCTAGGATTATTTATTAGGAGGAGTCAAAATTAATATAATAAAATATAATATTTATTTTAATTTATTGTACATGAATTGTAAAAAAAAACTTGTATAATTTAGTTTTATTCAAATAACTTACTACAAACATATAATGACATTTGTATAAAGTAAAAGTTTCGAAACAATATCAAATTAAATCAAAGCAACGAAGTTAATTTCATCCTCATAATATATTCATCACTTTAATGTCGTTGGTCTTTATACCTATCAAATATAAACATACAAAGTATATAAGAAACATTAGTTAAAGCGAAGCATTATTTATGTTCGATAAACTTTGAAATAAAACAAAAAATAATAAAGAATGATTCTCACTAATCAACGCGGGTTCTTTGTAAACTGAAGCGCATTGGAGTTGCTCAACCATAACTTTAACATTACACATTAGAGTTGGTTCATTAGGCTGCAAGTTATCAATATGTATATATTTTTTAAATCAAATTCTTTTGATTTTTTTCATGGTTCAACCTAAAATCAAAACTTATATCATGAGAAAAAATTCATAATTTTGGGGGCTCTGCTAAAAACAAAACATAAAAAAAATCCAAGTATAATCAAAATAAACCAATAAAATATATCTAATTAATTAGAAAAAAAAAGCACTATAACAAGAATTCAAAAAACAATAGGTAAAACTAGCAGATCTGAGAAAAAAATAAAGCAAAAATGATAAAATTATATTAAAAAACCCTCATTAAATTATTAACAAACATCTCAAAACAAAACAAAAATAGATTTTAAATTTAAGTTACCTTGTTTTGTTTGATGAAAAATAAATTAATTGGTGGCTCTGCTTCAATCTTTTCATTAAAATTTTTTACTTGTGATTTATATTTATATTTTAATTTTTGACCGGTTGCAAGATTTATTGTGCAAAGTAATGATTTTATATTTATAGGATTTATATTAGGGCTGCGTAAAATAATTCAAAGAAAATTAAATTGAAAAATCACACTTAATTATTGTAAGAAAACTCACCTTTTTAGAATAAAAAACCTCCTCCACACTTAATTACCCAATAATATATATATATATAGGGGGCCCGGGCCTGGTTGCCCCCCTTCCTTCCGCCCCTGACAGTATTAGTGGTGATTTAAAGTGTTTTTTTAAAAATATATATATAAAAATATATTATTTTTTTTATTTTAAAATTATTTTTGACATCAGCACATTAAAACGATTAAAAATATATTTTTTTTATTTTATACATAATTTTTTATTTTTTTTTTAGAAAACACAATTTAAACTGCGCTTCAACATATTATATGTTTGATTTTCTAGTTGGTTTTTTTCTTTGAAGTGCTTTATTGCTTGATTTTCCAAGTATAAAATTAAATATTTTAATGTATTGATAGCTAAGAGATTCAATTAACCTCTTCTATTTTCGAAGTGATTGGTGTGTCCTTGATTCATGTTACCCTTTTCTTTTTGTTTTTCTTCCTCTGTCATTAAGGCTCTAACATATAATATCATGGGATATTGACACAGCTTTCTCCTCTTTTTTTTTTTTTTTTATTTATTTTTTTCCTGTATATGAAATATCAAAACTATCCATTTCTTGTAGAAGGCAAGAAAAGCAAATTACAGGCAAACAAAAATGATGAGGTCTAAAGTGAAAAAAAAAAAAAAAACCGAATGGGACCTTTTTTTTCCCACTTTAGCCCCTTTATAGCCCAAAGCTTTGTCTCATTTGGAAGAGGAGAGGTTAAAGTGAAAAAAAAATCCCTAATTCGTCATAGGCTAAAATGTTCAATCATGGAGCCAAAAATTTCAGAAAACACATTAGGCTAGTGATTATCCGAATCTAAAAATAACAAATTTAATAACTTACCAAAATCATATATACATGAGCTAATAAATGATTAAGTTTAGTGCTCAACTAAATTCAAGAAAGAATCTAGCATATTACAGTGAAATCAGTGTTTAACTTAGTACAAAAATAATATTTTTCTTATTTGAAAGTGTGGTTACAGTTATTTTTTCAAAATATTTTTTACTTGAAATGTATTACAATAATATTTTTTTATTTTTAAAAATTATTTTAAAATTAGCGTATTAAAATAATCTAAAAATACTAAAAAATATATTAATTTAAAGTAAGAAAAAAAATAAAAAAAATTTAAATTTTTTTAAAATATTAAAATGTAAAAATAAATGGATATAATTTTTTCTTTTATAAAAAAGAGGAGGCTATAAGCAAAACATGATGATGCATAAAAAAAAAAACATTATTTTATTTCCCCACACACCAAAGAAAAAAAAAATCCTTCTTCTCTCCTCGCCTTGAATGATTGTTAAATCTGTACTTTTGACCATCAAGTAAACATCATAGTCATCTGATTAAAAGCTCGGTTCGGAAAAGAAATCTGATGAAGAAAAAGGAGCTTTGCCCCACCATCAAGAATACCGGCCACCACGGATCGTTTCGAATCTTGTCGGCAAGAGCGGAGCAGGAATTTTTCCTGCTGGGCTGTCAAGCAAATATATATAAATTATTTTTCAAGATTAATTATTATTTTTATATATAAATTTTTCAAGTTAATAATAAAATTTTAATTCAAATTTAAAGTACATAAAATTAAAAAATAAAATAAAAATAAATTACACAATCAAAGTTGCACATTGTCATATTTTATGGAAGAAAATTAATAAATAATCAAATCTGAATCAATATTTTCAGCAAGCTCTCATTCAATATAAATTATCATAAAATATACTAAAAACTCATATTTTATTTTATTGTGAAACATAGTTTAAACATGTTTTATTGTTGAAAATGCTCGTTTTATGATGACAATGAAAATAGACAGTCAAAATAAGACAAATCAACTTGTCAATCAAATAATAGTGCCGTGATTTATTTATTTTATCTAATCATCGATATAATTCAAAATGGTAGACATATTCTAAAAGTTCTTCTGATAAATCATATCAATCTAATAATACTCTATCCGATATCTCAAATTATACATCTCATGTTTATTGAAATCTTCATGATTAAATTCCATAGCAAGCTTGCAAATAGCTTCAACTTTAAATGATTTAAAGTTGTTCTTAGATTCTAAAGCAGAACTAAGTACAACGAGAGTACAATTAGTTTCACTATCCATCACAGAATCTAGAATTTAATTATTTTAACTAAAAAATTATTATTGAGTTAAATATATCATAATGATAATGTTGGTAAATTGCCACTAGTTTTTGTTATTGACATAATGACCTGTAGTTTTTTATACGGAGCATTTATATATGACATGTCAATTTCATATTGTGTGCAAACAGATTGCACACATGCAAGGAGAAAATCAAATCCAACATCTTTTAAATTCAAAGCAATGCTTTATTAGTTGGTAAAAAATAAGATATAATTAAATCAATTTTCAAGTTCACAAGTAGGAGTTCTCCATCTTTTCAAGAAGACAATATTTTTTTTTATCTAATAAAAGATTGACTATTCATATCTAAACTTAATGAAAAATATTCAACTTTCTTGATTAGGATTTCACTAGTATCTTATTTAGGTTATTTGCTAATAATAATTTTATCTTCCCAATTAATATTTATCTCTCCTATTTTGTAAGAAAATTTATTGTAAAAGCTCATAAATTACGGTATAAAATAATTAAATTTTAATAAATGTATCAACAAGATTTTGTTAGGGATGTCACGAGGAAACTAGTCAGTGTTTTTAAATTTTAACCGAACCAAGATTAATATATTTAATAACATCTTGCTTTTAATATCATAATATATATCGACTAAAATCTTTTAGTCTATTATATGTGAAATCCGAAAATAAATTTATATTTTTTAAAATATTAAAGAGAAAGGAAAAAATATATATTTAATTATTTTTTTATGAAGATATTCTTTATCATTTTGTTTGTATAAAGTACTAAATTATTTATATATAAACTTAATAAAAAAAAATTCAATATTTCAACTTGGTTTTTTTACTAAGTTTATGCGTTTTGGTTGTTTGCATAAGTATCATTTTACAATCCTAATTATTATTTAGATGGAATCTTAATGATAAATCGGGGGGGTTTTTTTTTTTTAATGAGAATACGATTTAGGAAAATTTAATTTAGACACGTTAGAGCACTAATTTTTTTCTTCAGAAGACTCATTAATTGCTGCATATTGTGTGGTAATTAGAGTTTTGGACACTTAAATTAAGGAAAATAGTGTAGGTTTTTTGTTTTTACATGGGCTACAATCCCTTACCTCTACGATTCTACACCTCATCCTCCGCCCTTGCTTGTCGGGTCGTTTTCTATTATTCTTTTTATTGAAAGTAGTCTTAGAGTGGGAACCTGCTAAGGCTAATAATTCAACGCGAGGTCCGGTTATGGATTCTTTATTGCTCCTGCTATGTGATCCCGATTGGCATGCTTGCTGTTTCTCACTACTGAGTTTCTGGTTTCTTGCCGGTAGCTTTCTCAATTCCAAAAGTGAAAAACCCTATCAGACTGTTATTTATTCATAGTCTGAGTGATAAAGAGGCTTTTTGGTGTGGAGTTTTGATACTGTGTCACCTGATTGGGCTGATTTTAGTTGAATGCATAGGTTTTCGGTGGGGTTGCAGTGTTGGGTTGTTGTTTAGCTGTTTGTTCTCACAAGGTGTTTCATGTTCCCAGCTTACGTTTAATCCACTCGACGATGCTTACTTCCTTTGAATTTTGTTTTTTCCATATGATAATCATGCATTTCAAGATATTTTACTTTTTTTCCATGTACACGAGAATTGAGATGTGATTTCATTTTATTTTTGTTTAAGGTACACAATGTGTTGTAGTATGTTTGAAGAAAACTTACTGAATATTCCTTCACTCACAACTGGTAAGTGATTTCTTTGATTTTCCTGGACATTTTTACTCTCTTTTGAAGTGTCCTGGGTCCATTTTGCATAAATAGGCCATCTGTTAATCTTTTTGAACTCTCGTTTGTGCGTTGTCCGGGAACAGAAATACCCATGCTGAACCCCGCAGATGGAAATGAGTTAAAATTTCTTTGCGACTGAAGGAGAATGAGAAAACATTCCATTCTTTTGTTTGTATATAATTGGAAAAGCTCACTTACGAACTTCAATCTTTAACACAATTACAATTCCAAGTGAGAAGCGTGCTTTTGACAATATTGTTTTAGAGAACTCGTTATGATGGGATCCCCCCCCCTCTTTTGATGGCCACTATATTTAGGCGTTGACATGTGGTTTTCCTCGGTTTCGGAGGATCAAAGGAATGGTTTTGCCCTCCAGGTGCTCACATTGTCTTTCTAATTACCTATATAATTATAACCCAACCTAAAACAAAAGTTTGTAAGCACACAGGTTGTCTTCCTAGCCTACTCATCTTGTTTGGTATTGCTTCTTTGAACAGACCTACCGTCTCTCGGAGGTATTTATTTATAATGCAAAGATAGCTTCATGGTTATAAAGAAATTTTCTTCATACCCTTATAGATGGCTTACATTCACTATTCAAGATTGAAAATAATGGTCGATTTTCTAGTCAAAATCTCAGCCTTTATGTTTTAACATCAACTTATGTCCTGCCAGGATTGTTAAGACATACATCGCTGCTCTGCTCAGAATTTTCCATTGTTCAGATATCAACGCTGTCAGATTGTCTATTTATGGTTGTCTTTGCGTACTAGAAAATAGTTTTTTGCCAAGCTTTGGGATTATCCATTGTGTAGATCTCATCATCAATCTCAGTACTCTATACGATTCTATCTACACTTGCCTGATTTCGATATTGTCCTGCAAATTATCAATGCCCACCTAATGTTGTTTCAGTATTGTTTTTGTCAGTATAACAAAAAACCCCCGACGAATTTAACGCCATTACAATACCCATGACCACTAAATTGAAAAGGGGATTAAATAATATACGAATGATATATGCATCATAAACTGTTCTATACCACTGTTCATTAATCAAATAATACGCAATGATGAATATGTTCTAAGCTTCCTTCAC
Source organism: Populus alba x Populus x berolinensis (assembly GCA_029228515.1). Lineage (NCBI taxonomy): Eukaryota > Viridiplantae > Streptophyta > Magnoliopsida > Malpighiales > Salicaceae > Populus > Populus alba x Populus x berolinensis. The sequence continues at coordinate 26,649,475 of CM055355.1, read as the reverse complement.
TAATCGCAAAACAATCAATTACCGCATTTGTTTATGCACTATTTTGCCCCCTCTATTATCCTGCTTATCGAGACACCATGACAACTCAATAACTTTTATTCAGCAGGCCATCTTACTGATAACTCTTTAACATCGTTTTTTCGTTATTATTCACTCTTAAACTAGAACTTGCATGACTTCCTTCTGTTTAATAACTCCACGTGACCTTTGATTTAGTCATTCACCTACAGTGACCCTCTTCTAAAATATTGCTTTGAATCTCTGTCTTCGCCGTACAAAATTCAACCTTTGATTCACGGACATTACAAAACTACATTAAAATATTGCTAATTTTGAATCTCTGCTTTCACCGACAAAAATTCAAGTCGACGACACTATTATAAGCTTTTGTACACTACTTTGTTTTTTTAGGTATCACATCTCTTTTTGCTTGGCAGATCCTATCACGTCTCATATTGTACTAACATCTATTTTTGTACAAGTTTATAAATATTTTTGCATATATGTTTTTCTTTCAATTCAATTTTCTTTTGCATCAGCTTATAAATCTTATTTACAATCTACACTACTTGCAAATAAAATCAAACATACTTACATAAAACACTTAAATAGTTAGTCATAATACACTAATAAAACACCCGTCTTTTTTATTAATATCCAATAATATTTAATATTGGTTGGGAAGCACGGACACCAAAACTAATACAGACACACGTATGCATGTCAATCTTTGTTATCGTCTAACAATTAAAATACTTTTACTGAGAAAGTGCAACAAATACAACAATTTATCTTTTTTTAGGAGAATTGATATTTTTTTTAATTTATTTTTTACTCATTTTAATAAAAACCTATCTTTTTTTATTTGTAACATTTTGTTTTGAATACAAATAATA